>JAODAL010021283.1:0-67449 GCA_025379985.1 Phyllomedusa bahiana | reverse complement strand
CTGGGGGTACAAATACATTATTTTTACTGACCCCGAGTTACATCCTGTGTTATCCCCAGAGGCCTCACTATTCTGCTGGTCAGTCACTGTACTACATTATTTTCCTTTAAACGATCCGGGTTTAATCCGTATTATCCTCCAACGCACTCACATTCGCGGGTGCAGTCACTGTGTACAACATTATCACCGTATGACCCTGAGTTACTCCGTTTTATCCCCAGAGCTGCACTCACTATTCTGCTGGTGCGTCACTGTACAACTTATTTCCTGTACTGATCCTGATTACACCCTTTTTATCCCCCAGAGCTGCACTACTTTTGTGGTGCATCACTGAAATCATTTTTTTCCTGTATGATCCTGATTACATCCTGTATTATCCCCTAGCTGCACTCACTATTCGCTGGTGCAGTCACGTAATACATTACTTATCCGTATGACCCCCATTTTACATCCTTATTACCCCAGAGCGCGCTCCTTTCTGTGGTGCGTCACTGACTACACAACTTGGTGGCGGTGTATATCTAGGTGCAGCGCGCTCGGGCCGGTGTAATCGCGTCTGTCTGTGCGCTGTCACAGCGCTGGAGGATGTGTTACATTGGACCTAAATTTAAAAAGTAATTAAACACATTTATCCGCAGATAACAAAGGAGCGGCGGCGGCGTCACGAACGCGAGGACAAGTACGACATTGTGTAAAGCTGAGCGCCCGGAAGCTCCGCGCCTGGATACAGGAGCAGCAACGCACCCGTCTCCTCTCGCCTGATGCTCCTGCCGCAGGGCGAGCTCCTCACAATGACAAACTCCGCTCCCGTGTTGAAAGCAGAGAATTGGATTTCCACAATTTGTTGATGTTCTGTAAACAAGCGGAAGCGACGTGTTAAAAAATAATTATTCAGCTTTTTTTTTTTTTTTTTTTTATTATTTTAATTTATAATATTTTAGGAAACGACTTAATAAAATAAACTAATTGTTTACAAGAAAATCTCCTCCGCAAATTCTTCCAAGAGCGGCGGCGGCGGCGGCCTCCGATGTGGTGGAGGCTTCATCATCAGGGCTCACTATTGTTACTTTTTTATTGTTATTACTTGTAGTCATTTGTTACAATGCGGCCTTTTATTTCATTGATTATTTCTATGTCCAGAAAATGTTTGACTTTTTTTGTTATTATTTGTTTTTTATTATTTATACAATTTTATCAGTAATTATTTTATTTATTTATAATTTTTTATATTATTCTATTATCTCATTTATATTATTCCACGATTATTTCACATCTATTATATTATGTTCTCCATTTTTATCTCATTTATATTATCATGTACATGATGAATTTCTTGAATTTTTTTTTTTTTTAAATGCCCAAAAACCCCTTTTTTCCCCCCCTAGAGGCAAAAAGCCCCCTCTTCCCCTGAGAGGCGTAAATGCCCCTCTCTCCCCTTTTAGAGGCAGTAAATGCCTCACTCTCCTGTAGAGGCGTAAATGCCCCATCACCCCCGTAGAGGGAGTAAATCCCCTTCTCCCCCCGTGAGGCAGTAATGCCCTGTTCCCCTGTAGAGGCAGTAAATGCCCCATCTCTCCTGTGAGGGGTAAATGCCCCATCCCCCCTTAGAGGGAGTAAAAGCCTCGTCTCTCCCCTGTAATGCAGTAAATGCCCCTCTCTCCCCCGTAGATCAGTAAATGCCCCCCTCTCCCCCGTAGAGGGGGTAAATGCCCGTCTCTCCCCTGTAATGCAGTAAAAAGCCCCTCTTTCCCCTGTAAGGCAGTAAATCCCCCTCCTCCCCTGTAAGGGAGTAAAAGCCCCGTCTTCCCCTGTAGAGGGAGTAAATGCCCCTCTCTCCCCGTAGAGGCAGTAAATGCCCCGTCCCCCCCCCTGTAAGCATAAAATGCCCCTCCCCTTTCCCCCGTAGAGCAGTAAAAAGCCCCCTCCTCCCCCGTAGATGCAGTAAAGCCCCGTCTCTCCCCCCTTTGACGCATAAATGCCCCGTTCTCCTGAGAGGCAGTAAAGCCCCGTCTCCCCCCGTAATGCAGTTTAAAACCCCTCCCCCCTGAGATGAGTAAATGCCCGTCTCTCCCCCTGTAGAGCAGAAACCCCTTTTCTCCCCTGTAAAAAAAAATGTAAATGCCCCCTCTCCCACTGTAGATGCATAAATGCCCCCTTTTTCCCCCCCCTGAGATGCGTAAAACCCCTCTCCCCCCGTAAAGCAGAAATGCCCCCCTCTCTCCCCCGTAGAGGCGTAAATACCCGTTTCCCCTCCCCGTGAAAGCAGTAAAAGCCCCTCTCTCCCCGAGATGCAGTAAATGCCCCTTCTCCCCTTAGATGCACTTGCCAGCTATTCAGGGGGCCTGCACAATTTGCTGATCTTAACAAGAAGCTTAATGGCAAAATTTCCCCAAAACAGGTGTTTGATCCCTGATCGCCCAAACATTTAGGGGGTGAATTAAATTTGGATTAACCGTCCTCCCCTCCTGCTTTTCACATTGTGACCAGGAACCAAGACAGCACCTTCCAATTGATCGAGGACCCCCAGGTTCAAGAGGTGCCTCAGAGGGAAAGTGGCCCTGAGTTAGAATCACAGTGTCATCAGCGGGTTGTATCTGAATCAAGAGACCGGAAAGTCACAGAAAGGCAAAGAATTTGGACGTCCTTTGTCTCCATCCAGCTGATGAGCGTCTCTTTGTAACCAATGCCCTGCGGACCGGAGGATATGCCGCAAACCCCGGGGCCCCGGGGGTGAGAGGCCCCAATGCGGGGTTCCTGACAGGACTCCTCCCTTCTGCATTTTGGGGAAATTTTTTCTCCAAAACCCTAAAACCCCCTCTTCAGTAAAGGGGGCTCATGAATATGTATTCGGGTTTTACCACTTGAAATTTATTACTGGGTGAACCGTGAGTGGACCGCTGTGACTTCTTTTTGACCCTTTGCTAACCACACCGAACAAAGCCATACTGCCGCTTCCCCCCTTCTCCGCCGTTCCCTATTCCGGGCACAGTCTCATGCCCATTCTAATCGCTGCTGTTTAAACCATTTGGTAATACTTCCCGCACGGAGAGCTGCCAGTAATGCTCCAAATACCAAACATGAATCTAGTAAACGGAAATTCCAGCGGGTGCTCTTTCCACAAAATGTATTCCTTATATCATTACAGGACAGTGTAAAATAGCATCCAGCGCTAATGTGTTTCAGGATCTCTACGTTAAACCCTTTACTTCCCTAGACCACCAGGGATCATAAATAAAACCCATTCGCTATTCTAAATCACTGGGGATCCTACATTAGCCCCTTCACTACCCTAGACCACCAAGAATCCTAACATTAACTCCCTCACTGCCCTAGACCACCAAGAATCCTAACATTAACTCCCTCACTGCCCTAGACCACCAAGAATCCTAACATTAACCCCCTCACTGCCCTAGACCACCAACAATCCTAACATTAACTCCCTCACTACTCTAGACCACCAAGAATCCTAACATTAACTCCCTCACTACCCTAGACCACCAAGAATCCTAACATTAACCCCCCCCAGGCCCAGCCACCGGAATCTAACATTAACTCCTCACTGCCCTGCCACCAAAAATCCCCATTAATTCCTTCACTCCCTAGACCCCCCAAAAATCCCAAATTAACCCCCCCATGCCCAGACCAACCCCAAACCAACATTTAACCCTTCTCACGCCCCAACCACCAAGAAACCCCAACATTAACTCCCTAAATGCCCTAGACCACTAAGAATCCCAACAGTAACCCCCTCACTGCCCTAGACCACGAAGAATCCTAACATTAAGCCTCTAACTGCTCTGGACAAATAAGAATCCTAACATTAACTCCCTCACTGCCCTAGACCACCAAGAATCCTAACATTAACCCTCTCACTGCCCTAAACCACCAAGAATCCTAAAATTAACATCCACACTGCCCTAGACAACCAAGAATCCGAACACTAACCCCCTAACTGCCTAGCAAACAAGATCCATATTAACCCCCCAGTTCCTAGAACCAAAATCCTAAAATTAACTCCCTCACTGCCCTGACCACCACGAATCCCAACATTAACCCCCCCCCCTGCCCTAACCCCCGAGAACCTTACTTTATTTGGGGAATTTTATTGGGAAAAAAAAGCTCATTTGCCAAAATGAATAAATTTTAGTCTACTGAAAGACCAAGTCTGAACCACACCCCAAACCACGCCCCCCTTGACCTCATTTGAAACTAGCTGGTAGTTTTTGGTAGAAAATGTGGCAATCCTAGCTGGACCTAATGCATCAGGTCACCCGAGAAAGCACTAATCCACTAAGCCAGGAAGACAACTATAAGTCTTACTTAAACCCCTTGATCTCCATGGGTCCCCTAACGATTATAGAAAATTTAAATTATATTATAAAAAAAACTTACTCATCAGATAAGGACGAAAACCACCAGACCATGACCAGTGGGGTCTCCCGGTAGCACGTAAACCAGCAAAAAAGGGAAAAAAAGACCACATCCTAATAAACTGGATCTCGAGGGGCAGGGATAAATATCCGGAATCCCCTGGATCACAAGAGGCACAAGAAAGCGAAAAATCGACCCGGAAATCCCCAGGGATCAGTAACCTCATACGTAGGATCTGATGGGGCACGTGTGTCACCTGGCCCTTTAAGCAGGGCGGGGGTGATCTATGATCTCTTCTCAATTAAGGGGGTCCCTGATCAAAAGGGATGCAAACAGCAGAATGATCGCCCGGAAAACCCCCCGGGATCGGTTTTTCTTTTACGTAGGATCTGATGGTGTTTTAACCCGACCTTACCATGGGTTTTGGGAGGACGAAACCCGGGTCCCCAATTTTCTATGTCTTTTCTCGTCTAGGAGAATCCCCTGGGTCAAGGAAGAACAAGGGGAGAAAAATCACTATGAATTTCCTAGAGATCAGCAAACTGTACATGTAATCGATGGTCAGGGGGTAAACCTGGGCCTTTTGCGGGGTTTAGTGACTATGATCTCTTTTCCCGTAGGGGAATCCACGGATCACAAGAGAGACCAAGACAGCAGAAAGATTATGAAATCCTGAGAGACCAAACCATTACATGGACTGGGTCAGGTTTGTAACCTGGCCTTTTGGCTGGAGTGATAAATGATCTCTTTAGTCTAAAAAATCAACCCCCAAAGCCCTAGACCACCAAGAATCCTAACATCAACCCCCTCACTGCCCTAGACCACCAAGAATTCTAACATCAACCCCCTCACTGCCCTAGACCACCAAGAATCCTAACATCAACCCCCTCACTGCCCTAGACCACCAAGAATCCTAACATCAACCCCCTCACTGCCCTAGACCACCAGAGAACCTTACTTTGTTTGGGCAATTTTACTGCAGTAAATGCTCTATTTGCTCAACACAGGACACTGAGTAATATCCAGACTACCGTAAAGAGCCGAGTCCAAACCACACCTCAAACCACGCCCCCTTGACCTCATGTGATCCTGGCTGGTAGTTTTTGGTAGAAAATGTGGCAATCCTAGCTGGACCTAATACATCAGGTCACCTGAGAAAGACACTAATCCACTGAGCCAGGAAGATTCATCTATGAAGAATCTTAATCCACTTGATCTCCATAGGATCCACTAACTGATTATAGAATTTATAATTATATTATTTTTTTATTTTTTTATTTTTTTTATAAATGTATTTATTGAAATTTTCAAGTCATAATAAGGAAAAGAAGAACATAAAATAGTAACATATAAATCAAAATAGTATGTAAATACAATATGCAGTGACGACACAAGACATGCTGTAATTTGAAGTTATTTCTCCGTTCTTATTTTTTATTTTTATTTTTTTATAACTGTTTTTATTAAAGACCAATGTAAATTACATTACAAATCTTATGAATTGCAAAAGAGGAAATCAACATGGTATCCATTAAGACAGTATCATCTAGTGAAATAAACATTGGCACTTCAACATTTTATGTTTTAACCATTTATCATAGATATAGTGGTGTTACTTAGGTTACGTTTCACGTTTAGCCCAGTAAAGGTGTGTAGGTTAGAAATAACTCCTTAGGTGACTAAAATTTCTCGAAAATATTATAGGGATACATACATACAGGTTGTCTCCTTTACTATTACCAACCAACCGGTCATTCATTAGTTGTATAGTCCTCAGAATCTCCCCCCCAACGCTGCCCCGCCCGAGTGGTACAGTTGCAGTCCTTGAGTGCTTCACAGGTGTTGACTCCCGCCCTTTACGACTCGATCAGATAGGGAAGGTTAATCCTAGCTTCCTATAGAACTAGGCGGTTGGGATTGCCTATCACAATGGTAGATAGTTGATTTCGCTATATCTCAAGGGATGTCCTTATGGTAAACTTTCTGATTTTACTCATGAGGTTGATCTGACATTGGAGCGGTGCCCGACATCTCAGTGGCCAAGCACCAGGTAGTAAGACCAAAACAATTACGTATTGTCGTTTTGACATCTATTGAGAGCGTATCAATGTATTTTGCCCGAAGGTTGAACATTCTTTTTAACTCTGCATTCTCTATGATGTGCCGCTTCAACCCAATCCATCTGAAATATGAAGGAAAGCTTTTCCTGAAACAATGCTATAGAAGGGCCTGTCGCTTGGAGCCATACCTGAAGTATCGCTTTCCTCGCTGCCGCTGCCACCACATGCCGTAGACGGTTGTCCATATTGCTAACAATGCATTGTGACCTATTCGTATAACCAAACAAAGCCCATGCCAGTCCAGGCGAGTGGGAGGGGACCAAATGTAATCTTATGAAATCCCTAATCGTCGCGCATTCCCACAGACAGTGGTAAAGGTCAGCCCCGGGAGAGGCGCGTAATTATATTATTAAAAAAAAAACACTTACTCATCAGGTAAGGACAGGAATCCACCAGACCATGACCAGTGGATCTCCAGGTAGCACAGTAATCCAGCAAAATGGCAAAAATGAACCACGTATCTCTGAATAACACTGGATCTCGAGGGACAGGTATAAATCATCCAGGAATCCACTGGATCACAGGAGAGACACAAGACAGCAGAATGATCGACCAGGAAATCCTCCAAAATATCAGCAATCTCATCACGTAGGATCTGATGGTCACGTGTGTAACCTGGCCTTAAGCAGGGTCTGGAGTGATCTACTGATCTCTTCTCAATTAAGGGGGATCCACTGGATCACAAGAGGGATGCAAGACAGCAGAATGATCGACCAGGAAATCCTACAAATATCAGCAATCTCCTCACATAGGATCTGATGGTCACGTGTGTCACCTGGCCTTACTCACGGTCTGGAGAGGATCCCCAGTGATCTAGTGATCTTTTCTTGTCTAGGAGAATCCGCTGGATCACAGGAGAGACACAACAGGGCAGAATAATCAACTATGAATTTCCCTTAGAGATCAGCAATCTGTACATGTAGGATCTGATGGTCAGGTTTGTAACCTGGCCTTATGCAGGGTCTGGAGTGATCTAGTGATCTCTTCTCAAGTAGGGGAATCCACTGGATCACAAGAGAGACACAAGACAGCAGAAAGGTTGACTATGAAATCCCCTAGAGAGCTGCAATCTCATTACATAGGATCTGATGGTCAGGTTTGTAACCTGGCCTTGTGGTCTGGAGTGATCTAATGATCTCTTCTAGTCTAAAAGAATCCACTGGATCACAAGAGAGATAGAGCAGAATGATCAACCAGGAAATCCCAAGGAATCTTATTACGTAGGATCTAACGGTCACATGTGTAACCTAACCTTACTCGCGGTCTGGAGTGATCCAGTGATCTATTCTCAAGTAGGGGAATCCACTGGATCACAGGAGAGACACAAGACAGCAGGATGATCAACAATGAAATCCCCCAGGGATCATTAATCTCATCACGTAGGATCTAATGGTCACGTGTGTAACCTGACTTTACTCCTGGTCCGGAGTGATCTAGTGATCTGTTCTCATCTAGGATAATCCACTGGATCACAAGAGAGACACAATACAGCAAGATGATCAACCAGGAAATCCCAGAGGTGATCAGCAATCTCATTATGTAGGATCAGATGGTCACATGTGTCACATTGGCCTTACTCATGGTCTGGAGGGATCTGGTGACCTCTTCTTGTCTAGGATAATCCACTGGATCACACGAGAGACAAAATACAGCAGAATGACTGACCATGAAATCCCCCAGGGATCAGCAGTCTCAGCACACAGGATCTGCTGGTCAGGGGAGTAACCAGGCCTCACTCACGGGCTGCAGAGGATGGCGGCAGTGGATCCCCAGTGATCTAGTGATCTCTTCTTGTCTAGGAGGATCCGCTGTGCGCCCGGAGAGGCTTGTATTTTCTGTGCAGCACTTGACAGGACTTGTTTGTTTGCCTCCGTTAATTAAATTGATTATAATGACTCCTCGCAGCCCCTCCCCCCACGCACTGGAAATTGATTTGTAGACCTCTGGGATCGCCAGCGTGTCCGGAGCCGGAGGAACACCTGCCAGCAAGCAGCCGCTCAGCTGGGAGGATCACAAGACCAGAGGAGATCAAAACTGACCTGTACCACTGCCCGTCACTGCCCGTCACTACCCATCACCGCCCGTCACTGCCCATCCCCGCCCGTCACCGCCCCTCACCGCCCGTCACCGCCCGTCACCGCCCGTCACCGTCCATCACCGCCCGTCACTGTCCATCACTGTCCATCACCGCCTGTCACTACCCATCACCGCCCGTCACTGTCCATCACCGCCCGTCACCGCCCGTCACTACCCATCACCGCCCGTCACTGTCCATCACCGCCTGTCACTACCCATCACCGCCTGTCACTGTCCATCACCGCCTGTCACTCCCCATCACCGCCCGTCACCGTCCATCACCGCCCGTCACCGTCCATCACCGTCCATCACCGCCCATCACCGCCCGTCACTACCCATCACCGCCTGTCACTACCCATCACCGCCCGTCACTGTCCATCACCGCCTGTCACTGTCCATCACCGCCCGTCACTGTCCATCACCGCCCGTCACTACCCATCACCGCCCGTCACTTCCCATCACCGCCCGTCACTGTCCATCACCGCCCGTCACTACCCATCACCGCCTGTCACTACCCATCACCGCCCGTCACTGTCCATCACCGCCCGTCACTACCCATCACCGCCTGTCTCTGTCCATCACTGCCTGTCAATGCCCATCACCGCCCGTCACCGTCCATCACCGCCCGTCACCGTCCATCACCGTCCATCACCGCCCATCACCGCCCGTCACTACCCATCACCGCCCGTCACTGTCCATCACCGCCTGTCACTGTCCATCACCGCCCGTCACTGTCCATCACCGCCCGTCACTACCCATCACCGCCCGTCACTTCCCATCACCGCCCGTCACTTCCCATCACCGCCCGTCACTACCCATCACCGCCCGTCACTGTCCATCACCGCCCGTCACTGTCCATCACCGCCCGTCACTACCCATCACCGCCCGTCACTGTCCATCACCGCCCGTCACTACCCATCACCGCCCGTCACTACCCATCACCGCCCGTCACTACCCATCACCGCCTGTCACTACCCATCACCGCCCGTCACTACCCATCACCGCCCGTCACTACCCATCACCGCCCGTCACTGCCCATCACCGCCCGTCACTGTCCATCACCGCCTGTCACTACCCATCACCGCCCATCACTGCCCGTCACCGCCCATCACCGCCTGTCACTGCCCATCACCGCCCGTCACCGCCCGTCACTACCCATCACCGCCCGTCACTGTCCATCACCGCCTGTCACTACCCATCACCGCCTGTCACTGTCCATCACTGCCTGTCAATGCCCATCACCGCCCGTCACCGTCCATCACCGCCCGTCACCGTCCATCACCGTCCATCACCGCCCATCACCGCCCGTCACTACCCATCACCGCCTGTCACTACCCATCACCGCCCGTCACTGTCCATCACCGCCTGTCACTGTCCATCACCGCCCGTCACTGTCCATCACCGCCCGTCACTACCCATCACCGCCCGTCACTACCCATCACCGCCCGTCACTGCCCATCACCGCCCGTCACTGCCCATCACCGCCTGTCACTACCCATCACCGCCCGTCACTACCCATCACCGCCCGTCACTACCCATCACCGCCCGTCACTGTCCATCACCGCCCGTCACTGTCCATCACCGCCTGTCTCTGTCCATCACCGCCTGTCACCGTCCATCACCGCCCGTCACTACCCATCACCGCCCGTCACTGTCCATCACCGCCCATCACCGCCTGTCAATGCCCATCACCGCCTGTCACCGTCCATCACCGCCCGTCACTACCCATCACCGCCCGTCACTGTCCATCACCGCCCGTCACTGTCCGTCACCGCCCGTCACTACCCATCACCGCCCGTCACTACCCA
Organism: Phyllomedusa bahiana; assembly: GCA_025379985.1. Taxonomy (NCBI): domain Eukaryota; kingdom Metazoa; phylum Chordata; class Amphibia; order Anura; family Hylidae; genus Phyllomedusa; species Phyllomedusa bahiana. The sequence continues at coordinate 57,074 of JAODAL010021283.1, read as the reverse complement.
TCACCGCCCGTCACTGCCCATCACCGCCTGTCACTACCCATCACCGCCCGTCACTGTCCATCACCGCCCGTCACTGTCCATCACCGCCCGTCACTGTCCATCACCGCCCGTCACTGCCCGTCACCGCCCGTCACTGCCCGTCACCGCCCGTCACTGCCCGTCACCGCCCGTCACTACCCGTCACCGCCTGTCTCTGTCCGTCACCGCCTGTCACTGTCCATCACCGCCCGTCACTGTCCGTCACCGCCCGTCACTGCCCGTCACCGCCCGTCACTGTCCATCACCGCCCGTCACTGTCCATCACCGCCCGTCACTGTCCATCACCGCCCGTCACTGTCCGTCACCGCCCGTCACTGCCCGTCACCGCCCGTCACTGTCCATCACCGCCCGTCTCTGTCCGTCACCGCCCGTCACTGTCCATCACCGCCCGTCACTGTCCATCACCGCCCGTCACTGCCCATCACCGCCCGTCACTGTCCGTCACCGCCTGTCACTGTCCATCACCGCCCGTCACTGTCCGTCACCGCCTGTCACTGTCCGTCACCGCCCGTCACTGTCCATCACCGCCCGTCTCTGTCCGTCACCGCCTGTCACTGTCCGTCACCGCCCGTCACTGTCCGTCACCGCCCGTCACTGCCCGTCACCGCCCGTCACTGTCCATCACCGCCCGTCACTGTCCATCACCGCCCGTCACTGTCCATCACCGCCCGTCACTGTCCATCACCGCCCGTCACTGTCCATCACCGCCCGTCACTGTCCGTCACCGCCTGTCTCTGTCCGTCACCGCCTGTCTCTGTCCGTCACCGCCTGTCACTGTCCATCACCGCCTGTCACTGTCCATCACCGCCCGACACTGCCCGTCACCGCCTGTCACTGTCCATCACCGCCCGTCACTACCCATCACCGCCCGTCACTGTCCATCACCGCCTGTCACTGCCCATCACCGCCCGTCACTGCCCGTCACCGCCCGTCACTGTCCATCACCGCCCGTCACTGTCCTTCACCGCCCGTCACTGTCCATCACCGCCCGTCTCTGTCCGTCACCGCCTGTCACTGTCAGTCACCGCCTGTCTCTGCCCGTCACCGCCCGTCACTGCCCATCACCGCCTGCCAGCCACACGCGGGCAGCAAAGATGGGAACCGCTGGTCATAAGGCTTACAGCAGCACAGAGTATGTCAGAAAGGGAGTGTGCTGATTCAGTGGGAGGTCATAGACTGAAAAAGTAATAGTGGCAGGCTCACAGGAGTACAGAGTATTTCAGGAGAGGAATGTGCTGACCTTGTGCCAGGTTACAGACTGAGAATTACATAGTGTAAGAAGCAGGTTACAGCAGCACAGAGTATGTCAGGGAATGTGTTGATCTTGTGGGAGGTAACAGACTGAGAAAGTAATAGTGGCAGGATTACTGGAGTACAGAGTATTTCAGGAGAGGAATGTGCTGACCTTGTGGCAGGTTCCAGACTTGGAATTACATAGTGTAAGAAGCAGGTTAAAACAGCACAGAGTATGTCAGGGAGGGTGCTGATTTAGTGGGAGGTAGCAGACTGAAAAAGTAATAGTGGCAGGATCACAGGAGTACAGAGTATTTCAGGAGATTAAAGTGTTGACCTTGTGGTAGGTTACAGACTAAGAGTTACATAGTCAAGAAAGGAGGGTCATCAGCAGCACAGAGTATGTCAGGAGAGCAGGGTGCTGATCTTGTGGGAAGTCATGGACTGGGGATCACATAGTGGGAGGAGCAGGGTGCCAGAAGCACAGAGTGTTTCAGGAGAGGAGGGTGCTGATCTTGTGAGAGGTGACAGAGGGAAAAAGTAATAGTGGCAAGATCAAGGAGTACAGAGTATTTCAGGAAAGGAATGTACAGACTTTGCGGCAGGTACTAAGAGTTACATAGTGGAAGGATCAGGGTCCCCAGCAGCACAGAGTATGTCAGGAGAAGTATGTGCTGATCTAGAGGGAGGTCACAGACTGAGGGTTACATAGTGGAAGGAGCAGGGTCCCAGCAGCACAGAGTGTGTCAGGAGAGGAGGGTGCTGATCTAGAGGGAGGTCACAGACTGAGGGTTACATAGTGGAAGGAGCAGGGTCCCAGCAGCACAGAGTGTGTCAGGAGAGGAGGGTGCTGATCTAGAGGGAGGTCACAGACTGAGGGTTACATAGTGGAAGGAGCAGGGTCCCCAGCAGCACAGAGTATGTCAGGAGAAGCATGTGCTGATCTCGTGGCAAGAAGCAGAGGAAACAGAGGCCTCAGCACTTGCTGAACAAGGGGGAAAAGACTTGATTTATTAAAACAATAAAACCGAGATAAGAGCAGAGGGAGCAGGGTCCACAGCAGCACAGAGCATGTCAAGAGGAGAGTGCACTGATCTAGAGGGAGATCACAGGCTGAGCGTTACATAGTGAAAGAAGAAGCCTCCCAGCAGCACAGAGTATGTCAGGAAGGGAGTGTGCTGATCTAGAGGGAGGTCACAGACTGAGGGTTACATAGTGGAAGGAGCAGGGTCCCAGCAGCACAGAGTGTGTCAGGAGAGCAGGGTGCTGATCTAGAGGGAGGTCAGACTGAGGGTTACATAGTGGAAGGAGCAGGGTCCCAGCAGCACAGAGTGTGTCAGGAGAGCAGTGTGCTGATCTAGAGGGAGGTCACAGACTGAGGGTTACATAGTGGAAGGAGCAGGGACCCAGCAGCACAGAGTGTGTCAGGAGAGGAGGGTGCTGATCTAGAGGGAGGTCACAGACTGAGGGTTACATAGTGGAAGGAGCAGGGTCCCAGCAGCACAGAGTGTGTCAGGAGAGCAGTGTGCTGATATATGGGAGGTCACAGACTGAGGGTTACATAGTGGAAGGAGCAGCCCCCCAGCAGCACAGAGTGTGTCAGGAGAGGAGGGTGCTGATCTAGAGGGAGGTCACAGACTGAGGGTTACATAGTGGAAGGAGCAGGGTCCCAGCAGCACAGAGTGTGTCAGGAGAGGAGTGTGCTGATCTAGAGGGAGGTCACAGACTGAGGGTTACATAGTGGAAGGAGCAGGGTCCCAGCAGCACAGAGTGTGTCAGGAGAGCAGTGTGCTGATCTAGAGGGAGGTCATAGACTGAGGGTTACATAGTGGAAGGAGCAGGGTCCCAGCAGCACAGAGTGTGTCAGGAGAGGAGGGTGCTGATCTAGAGGGAGGTCACAGACTGAGGGTTACACAGTGGAAGGAGCAGGGTCCCAGCAGCACAGAGTGTGTCAGGAGAGGAGGGTGCTGATATATGGGAGGTCACAGACTGAGGGTTACATAGTGGAAGGAGCAGGGTCCCAGCAGCACAGAGTGTGTCAGGAGAGGAGGGTGCTGATCTAGAGGGAGGTCACAGACTGAGGGTTACATAGTGGAAGGAGCAGGTTACAGCAGCACAGAGTGTGTCAGGAGAGGAGAGTGCTGATCTAGAGGCAGGTCACAGACTTAGGGTTACATAGTGGAAGGAGCAGGGTCCCAGCAGCACAGAGTGTGTCAGGAGAGGAGTGCACCTGATCTAGAGGGAGGTCACAGACTGAGGGTTACATAGTGGAAGGAGCAGGGTCCCAGCAGCACAGAGTGTGTCAGGAGAGGAGGGTGCTGATCTAAGGGAGGTCACAGACTGAGGGTTACATAGTGAAAGAAGCAGGATCCCCAGCCGCACAGAGTGTGTCAGGAGACTAGTGTGCTGATCTTGTGGGAGGTCACAGACTCAGGGTTACATAGAGGAAGGAGCAGAATCCCCAGCAGCACAGAGTGTGTCAGGAGAAGAGTGTGCTGAACTTGTGGAGTGTCATAGACTAAGGGTTACATAGAGGAAGGAGCAGGTTCCCAGCAGCACAGAGTCTGTCAGGAGAGGACGGAGCTGATCTAGAGGGAGATCACAGGCTGAGGGTTACATAGTGGAAGGAGCAGGGTCCCAGCAGCACAGAGTATGTCAGGAGAGGAGGGTGCTGATCTAGAGGGAGGTCACAGACTGAGGGTTACATAGTGGAAGGAGCAGCCCCCCAGCAGCACAGAGTGTGTCAGGAGAGGAGGGTGCTGATCTAGAGGGAGGTCACAGACTGAGGGTTACATAGTGGAAGGAGCAGGGTCCCAGCAGCACAGAGTGTGTCAGGAGAGGAGTGTGCTGATCTAGAGGGAGGTCACAGACTGAGGGTTACATAGTGGAAGGAGCAGGGTCCCAGCAGCACAGAGTATGTCAGGAGAGCAGGGTGCTGATCTAGAGGGAGGTCACAGACTGAGGGTTTCATAGTGGGAGGAGACGGAGCCCCAGCAGCACAGAGTATGTCAGGACAGCAGGGTGCTGATCTAGAGGCAGGTCACAGACTGAGGGTTACATAGTGGAAGGAGCAGGGTCCTAGCAGCACAGAGTATGTCAGGAGAGGAGGGTGCTGATCTAGGGGCAGGTCACAGACTGAGGGTTACATAGTGGAAGGAGAAGGATCCCCAGCAGCACAGAGTATGTCAGGAGAGGAGGGTGCTGATCTAGAGGGAGGTCACAGACTGAGGGTTACATAGTGGAAGGAGCAGGGTCCCAGCAGCACAGAGTATGTCAGGAGAGGAGGGTGCTGATCTAGAGGGAGGTCACAGACTGAGGGTTACATAGTGGAAGGAGCAGGGTCCCAGCAGCACAGAGTGTGTCAGGAGAGGAGGGTGCTGATCTAGAGGGAGGTCACAGACTGAGGGTTACATAGTGGAAGGAGCAGGGTCCCAGCAGCACAGAGTATGTCAGGAGAGGAGGGTGCTGATCTAGGGGCAGGTCACAGACTGAGGGTTACATAGTGGAAGGAGAAGGATCCCCAGCAGCACAGAGTATGTCAGGACAGCAGGGTGCTGATCTAGAGGCAGGTCACAGACTGAGGGTTACATAGTGGAAGGAGCAGGGTCCCAGCAGCACAGAGTGTGTCAGGAGAGGAGGGTGCTGATCTAGAGGGAGGTCACAGACTGAGGGTTACATAGTGGAAGGAGAAGGATCCCCAGCAGCACAGAGTATGTCAGGACAGCAGGGTGCTGATCTAGAGGCAGGTCACAGACTGAGGGTTACATAGTGGAAGGAGAAGGATCCCCAGCAGCACAGAGTATGTGAGGAGAGGAGTGTGCTGATCTTGTGAGGTCACAGGCTAAGGGTTACATAATAGGAGGAGCAGGGTCCCCAGCAGCACAGAGTGTGTCAGGAGAGCAGTGTGCTGATCTAGCACAGAGAATGTCAGGAGAGGAGTGTGCTGATCTAGAGGGAGATCACAGGCTGAGGGTTACATAATGGAAGGAGCAGGGTCCCAGCAGCACAGAGAATGTCAGGAGAGGAGTGTGCTGATCTTCTGAGAGGCCACAGCCTCCTAGCAGCACAGAGTATTTGCAGAACATACCTGAAAGGATTGGACTTCCTAGAATGTGAATGTGATCATACTTTGGCTCTTGACTCTATGACCTGCTGATAGGGGCCCCTCTGATAACGCACCTGGCGGCCATATTGCTCTCCGGATAATCTGGTGTCTGCTGTTTGTGGCACCATTCACAGAAGAGCCGCACGCTGGATAATCTGGAGGGATCTCGGCAGGTTCTGCACAAAGCTTCCCGGAAGAAAGGCGGCCGAGGTCTCTCCGTGACGGATAATCCGGGAATCTGCCAAACACAGAAGGATTATCAACAAGTCAGAGACTAATGATTTCTAACAATCACACAACATAGCAGACCACACCGCCACAGATAGATAGATAGATAGATAGATAGATAGATAGATAGATAGATAGATATGAGATAGATAGATAGATAGATAGATAGATAGATAGATAGATAGATAGATAGATATGAGATAGATAGATAGATAGATAGATAGATAGATAGATAGATATGAGATAGATAGATAGATAGGAGATAGATAGATAGATAGATAGATATGAGATAGATAGATAGGAGATAGATAGATAGATAGGAGATAGATAGATAGATAGATAGGAGATAGATAGATAGATAGGAGATAGATAGATAGATAGATAGATAGATAGATAGATAGATAGGAGATAGATAGATAGATAGATAGATAGATAGATAGATAGATAGATAGGAGATAGATAGATAGATAGATAGATAGATAGATAGATAGATAGGAGATAGATAGATAGATAGATAGATAGGAGATAGATAGATAGATAGATAGATATGGGATAGATAGATAGATAGATAGGAGATAGATAGATAGATAGATAGATAGATAGATAGATAGGAGATAGATAGATAGATAGATAGATAGGAGATAGATAGATAGATAGATAGATAGATAGATAGATAGATAGATAGATAGATAGATAGATAGATAGATAGATAGATAGATAGGAGATAGATAGGAGATAGATAGATAGGAGATAGATAGATAGATAGATAGATAGATAGATAGATAGATAGATAGATAGATAGATAGATAGGAGATAGATAGATAGGAGAGAGATAGATTGATTGGGATTGTTAGATTATGGGATAGATAGATAGATAGATAGATAGATAGATAGATAGATAGGAGATTGATAGATAGATAGATAGATAGATGGATATAGATAGATAAGATAGATAGATAGAAGGAGATAGATAGGATAGATAGATAGGAGATAGATTGATAGATAGATAGATAGATAGATAGATAGGAGATATGATAGGAGATAGATAGATAGATAGGTAGAGTAGATGATAGTTAGAGATAGATGATAGATGATAGATATGATAGGAGATTAGGAATAAAGTTAGTTAGATAGATAGATAGGTGTACAGAGATAGTTAGATAGATAGATAGGAGAGAGTTGATAGATAGTTAGATAGATAGATAGATTGGAGTTAGCTAGATAGGAGATAGATAGATAGATAGATAGATAGATTGATAGGAGATTCAGAGATTGTTAGGAGTACTAGATAGATAGATAGATAGATAGATACATAGATTGTTTGATAAATATGATAGATAGGAGATAGATAGATAGAATAGATGTGTTAGATTAGATAGATTGATAGATAGATAGATAGATAGATAGTTAGATAGATAGATAGATAGATTGGAGATAGATAGTAGTTGATGGACATGTGTACACCTTGTATCTCTGCACTTTTCTCCAGCTGCAGCTCCTGGGTAGAGGATGAGAGCTGTGGGGGTGCTCAGCGCTGATTTGGGGGAGGACGAGCAGCTCCTGTAGAAATAACTCACTGCTCAGTGACAGCGTGGCAGTCACAGGGTCACGTGTCTGACTCATTCCACAAGACAAACCCAAAATCAACTGGAAGATTCATGTTACTGAAGAGCAAGTCAAAGGGCAAAGGTCCGACTTACACCAAGTAGGTTTATAAATCCTGACCCTGAGTTACATTATACTTTATCCTCCAGTCACACCTAGAGCTGCAGTCACTATTCTGCTGTTACATCCTGTCTTATCCTCCAGTCACCATCTGAGCTGCAGTCAAATATTTCTGCTGTTACATCAGGTCTTATCCTCCCAGTCAACATCCAGAGCTGCACTCACTATCTGCTGTTACATCCTGTCTTATCCTCAGTCACACTGGGGAGCTGCTGTCACTATTCTGCTGTTACATCCTGTCGGATCCTCCAGTCACATCCAGAGCTGCAGTCACTATTTCTGCTGTTAAATCCTGTTTTATACTCCAGTACAACTTCCAGAGTGTGTCACTATGTTGCTGTTACATCCCTGTGTATCCTCCACGTCACACTCCAGAGCTGCTAGTCACTATACTGGGTTCATTCCTGTCTCATCTCCAGTAACAAATCCGAGCTGCAGTCACTATTTGCTTTTACATAGGTCTTATCCTCAGTCACATCCAGACCTGCCAGTCACTATGCGCTTGCTACATCAGGTCTCATCCTACAGTCACATCCAGAGCTGCAGTCACTATTCATGCTGTTACATCATTGTCTCATCCTCCAGTCACATCAGAGCTGCAGCCACTCTTCTGCTGTTACATCTGCCTTATCCATCCGGTCACATCCAGAGCTGCTGTCTCTATTCTGCTTGGTTACTTCCTGTCTCATCGCCAGTTCAACTTCCAGACTGCAGTCACTTTCTGCTTGTTACATCAGGGTCTTATCCTCCAGTCACATACTGAGCTGCACTCATTTTCTGCTGTTTAGAAGGTCTTTACCTCCTGTCTCCTCCAGAGCTGCCTCATTACTATGCTCGTCATCCTGTACTTATCGACGCCTGTCAACCTCAGCGTTGCAGGTCCCTATTCTGCTGTTATTCCTGTCTTTTCCTCCAGTTTTTTTTTTTTTACACATCAGAGCTAGAGCTGCAGTCACAGATTCTGCTGTTACCTTATCATGTGACTCAGCTCCAGTCTCATCCAGAGCTGCAGTCACTATTAGGCTGTTTCTGCAGGTCTTATCCTCCAGTCACATCCAGACCTTGCAGTCATTTCTGCGGGCTACATCTGGTCTTTTCTCCAGGTCACATCCAGAGCTGCAGTCCTCTATTCTGCTGTTACATCAAGTCTCAATCCTCCAGTCACATCAGCAGTGCAGTCACTTTTCTGCTGTTTTACATCCTGTCTTATCCTCTCTGTCACAGCAGAGCTGCAGTCATCGATTCTGCTGTTAATTCATGGTTCTTCACTCAGTCACATCAGAGCTGCAGTCCTATTATTCTGCGGTTACATCCTGCTTTAGCGTGAGGACTCCGCGAGAGCGGCTGGCATATTGGCGGTGGTTCTATCTCAGAGGTTTTTACTCCTGTCAATCCAGGCTGCAGTCTACTATGCCGGTTTACTTGATGGGGGCCTGTTCTTCAGTTGGCTCATGACTGCGCTGCAGGCATCTTGTGCGGCGGTTTCAGCAGGGCGTTGCCTCACCTGTGCTCAGACCTGAGCGGCAGGCATCGAGGAGGCGTGGACTATCCTGGCTGAGCACATCTGGCACTTTGCCTGTTAGGCTGGCAGGTGGAGGCGGGGTATTGCAAGAGAGGAGCCGCAGGCTCTGCTTAGCGGACTGCACTAGTGGACGATGGGGTCTGCCGGGCGGAGCGTGTGTCAAAGCCGTGCGGGAGGCTAGAGTACTGCGGGTGCTGCCGGGCGGTGCAGCCTGGCTACTGGCTTGAGACTGCTGTCATCAGTGGCGGAGGGGTCTTGCAGGCGGTGGGCACGCCTGGCTATGCATGTGTTTATCGGCTAGCTCGTGGGGGGGGTCTGACGGGGTTGCGCTGGCTCTGCCGTGCGGCTGGCTCGTGGGTAAGAGTGTGTACTGCTGGGGAGGTGCACATACCTGGCTATGAATGTTCGACTTGATACGTGGAGGCGGGGTCTGAGGGGGCAGGCGTGGAGGGTGCAGAGAATTCGAACAAGGGCACACAGGCACGGGGCATGGGGGGAGGAGGGGGGGGAATGGACATGGGGGAGTGTAGTGGCAGATGTCGGGGAAGCAGCACAGGACAGACGAGGAGGGGGACGCTGGGGGAAGGGGGGGGGAGTGGGGCAGAGAGGGGGCAAAAGGGGAAGGAGAGAGCCCAGGAGGCGGGAAGCGCGGGACGTAACAGGCGACAGGACGGGTGAGAGTGGGGGACGCGACAAGAGGGGGACGCAGCACGGTGAGACAGAGGCGAACGGGGGAGGGGGAGGGCGGGGGGAAGGAGGTGAGGATAGGTGGGGGGGCGAGGCAAAGGGTAGCGGGGTAAGTGAGTGAACGCAGTGGGAAAGGTGAGGGGGGGAGAGGAGGTTAGGACAAGAGGGGGCAAGAGGGCGGCAGAAGGAGAGAAGGAGTTAGGGGGGGGGAGGGGCGGGGGACGAGGATGAGTGCGGATGGACGGCGGCAGTGGTATAGAGTGAAGGGTCAGCAGGTAGGGGCGGGAGGACGGTATCCAGGGGGGTAGGGGTAGAGGGAGGCGGGCGTGGGATGAGACGAGGAGGGAAAACGGGGGGGGGGCGAGAGGAGGGGGGGAAGTGCAGGGGTGGGGGAAGGCGGCACTCCCAGTAGGGCGAAAGGAGTGGGAGGGAGTGAAGACGCAAGAGAAGTGAAAGGGAAGCGGGCCGGGGGCGTCGGGGGGGGGGACGGGCCAAGAGTTGGTATCAGGGGCGGGAGGCGGGCAGACAAGGACGACAGTGGGGGGAGGTAGCGGGGGGCACAAACCAGACGGGGGGCGACGTGGGGGGGAGGGTGCGCCGTGGTACGGGAGCGGTGGTCAGCACACAGGGGCGGAGGTTTTTTTTTATATTTTAAGAGTCGGCTCAGCGGGCACACTCAGGTTCAGCGGCGGGCGGGGGAAGGGAGTGTGGGGGGGGACGGGACTGGCACACACAGGAAAGGTGGGGTAAAGACGGTTCGGCACAGTGGGGGGGAGGGGCAGGAGAAGAGGAGGACGGAGGAGGCGGGCGGTGTGACTAGGTGGAACGTCGTCGGACATGGAGTGGAGGGAAAGACGGGAGGAAAGGCACGTGGGAAAGCAAGGAGGGGACGTGGGCAAAAGTAGAGGACGGAAGGGCGGAGAGCGGGCAGGGGTTCAGGGGTCAGGGTAAGAAGAGTGGGGGGGGGGAGGGGCGTAGGGGGGGGGAGAGGGGTGGCTCGGGGGACGGACGTGTTTGGGGCTCACGTGGACGGGTGGGCGGCAGCGAAGGGGGGGGTGGGGGGGGTGAGGGGGCCAGGGGAGGACGCAGTAGGGCAGGGGAAGCCGGAGAGGGGCGACACGGGGCACGGTGAGAGTTGGGTTGAAGGGGGGGCGCTCGACGACGACGTAGTGTATGTGGGGGGGTACGTTGTGGGAGGGGCTCGGCGGGGGAGCGCAGCACGGGGGCACGGGGGGCACAGAAGGGGGAGGGGAGGGTTTGGGGGGGGGGGGATGGATGGGGTGCTGGACGGTTGGGGACAGAGGGCAAGCTGAGGAAGTTCAGCGTGAGAAGGGGGTGGGTGAAGGAGAGGCGAGGGGAGACGTATGGCAGGCACAACGCCGGTCCGCACGGGTGGGCAGGGGTACAATCAGGGGAGGAGAGCGGGGGGAGGAGTGGTTAGGCTGGGGGGATTTAGGACGGTGGATGGGAGCAGGGGGAGTACAGGGTATCGAGGACTGAGATGAAGCGTAGGATACGAGTAGTTAGTCAACAGCAGTATAAGTACAGGTGGGCGTGTGGGAGTGAGCTGTGGTTGTGGGGGTGGACAGGAGGTGTGGAGCAGTGGTACGGGAGTTTGTGGGAGGGAGCAGGGCTTGTGAGGCGGGTAGAGTACATGCGGCGGACAGCACACGGGCGTAGAGAGACGGGATGGGACAGAGGAGAAGTGGGTGGGGACAGGAAGTGAGCGTGGGGGCAACGCGGAGGGGGGGTGCAGCGGGCCGGGTGGGGCGGGTGCGTTAGACCAGTGGAGAAGGGGTCGGCCGTGAGGGATCGGGCGTTGACAGATGGGGAACTCGGGGGGGGGAGGGGGGCGCGGGGGTGGTGCGTAAGGTGCGTTTAGGGGGAGGGTGGAACACACGGAGAGAAGCGTGCGGGGCAGAAGAGAGAGGCAAGAGTGCCGTGAGGCACGGGACAGTGGGAGACAGCGTAGGCTGGGTTGGAGGCATGGGGACAGGAGGTGTAACGTGGTGCAAACGCAAACGAGGCAGGAGCGGGGGAAATCTAGTCGACGGGAGGGAAGGTATGGGTGGCACGTGCAGGAATGTGAGGGGGTGGAGGGGTTGGTTGCGGAGGCGGGGGGAATGGGTGCTGCCGTGGAGGACGCGGTCGTCGGAGTGGTGGGGAGGGAATGTGGAGCGAGTCGAGTCTCACGAAGCAGACTGGAGGTAGAGCGGGGGGTGGGGCGTAGGGAGAGGGACGGGAGGCAGGTGGGGGAGGGATGCATGAGGAACGAGAGAAGAGCAGGGAGGCGGGTGGGAAGTTCAAGACACGAGCACGCCGTGGTCGCGGACACAGGCAGGAGGCGATGGACAGAGTTGGTGGGGACGAAGGGGGTACGTGAGGAACAGGGGTATTGCAGGGGGAGGTAGCGAGGCGCAAACGTCAGAGGCTCAGGAGACGCACAAGGCGGGAACACGAGGGTAGACGGAGGGGGCATGGTGGGCGGGGGGGGACTCGTGGACACGGTGGAGACGGGAGGGGCGTGGAGTGGGTGGGACGAGCAGGCTGAGCGACGGGGATGTCGGGGGGCGAGGGCGAGGGGGGCGGAGAGGTCGGTGCGTACGGTGGCGATTGGCGCGGGGGTGGGGGCGACACGATTGGTGGGGGGGTGGTATAAGGGGGGCGTATGGGGGGGGACGGGGGTGTGCAGTGGACGTGGAGTGGGTTGACGGTGCCGAAGAGTGACGGGGCGGCGCGGTGGACGGGGGAAGACACTAGCGGAGGGAGTCAAGTACCGGAGCAGGACGGATAGAGGTGAACAGACAGCGAGTAGGCTGGCGGGGACATGAGAGGAGGCGACCCGGCATGAGGGGGGGGGAAGACAGTGGGGAACAGCAGACACGAGAGGAGAGGGGCGCGGACAGGGGAGTGCAAGGGTGGAAGGTGAAGCGTTGCAGGGGCTTAGGACACGGATGCGGGCACAGTGGACTGCGGAGGGGCAGAGCAACGTAGGCGGGTGGGGTGGTAGTATAGGGGGGGGAGAGGGGGGACGAGTGGACGTAACGGGTAGAGGTTAGAGGGATGGGGCTGTAAGGGCGGGGGAAGATGTGGGGGGAAGAGGGGAAGGTCGAGGGAGACAGGTGGGTACTCGGGCAGCGGAAGAATATATCCACACGCCACCCCGGACGGGAGGGGGTGGGAGCAGACGGGGTGAGGGGTTGAGGTTGCAGGAGGCGGGGGGTGAGGGAGTGGGGGAAAGCAGGGGGTTCGCAGCGCGGCGGGTGGACGGCAAGCACGCAGATGGGGGGCGCACGCGGACACGAGGAGGCAGGGTGATGTCAGTGAGCACACGGGGGAAAGACGGCGGGAGAGGCGCAGGGGGGGGAGGGGCACACGGAGAGGACGCGGATAACGAGGAGGGAAGTGCAGGAAGGGCAGTAGGGGAAGCGAGGAGGGGGACGGGCACTGAGCCGATCGGGTGGAGGCTAGAAGTGAGTGGGGGAGGGGGGGGGGGAGGAGCATGGGCACAGGAAGGTGTGGACGAAAGTCAGGTGGGAGGAGGGGGTAGCTGGTAGAGCAGGAGGATGCGAGGGGACAGGCCACTCAGACGGGGGGGGCGACAGGACGGGCGGTCCGCACGGAAGCGAGGGACGGGGGACGCACGGGGTGTGGGGTAGAGGAGGCGCTCCAGGGGGGGGGCAGACCGCAGCGAGGGGGACACTAGCGCAATGACAGGAGGACGGGCACGTGTGTGGACGGAGGGCAAGACTTGGACAGGGGAGGGCATTGCTCAGCACCAACACGCGGAGGCATTGGGGAGGGGGGTCAGTGAGACAGAGGGTGGGGGCCGCGATGAGTAGTTTGGCCGAGGGGGAAGGGTGCACATAGGAGGAGTAGCGTGAGAGTAGGAGGGGTGCACGTACCGCGAGTCGGATCAGGTGCTGTCGTAGCGGAAGGAGGGGAAGGCAGGGAGCATAATGGAGCAAGGCGATAGCGGGGCACGGTTGAAGGTGAGAGACGGGTGGGGGAAGTGGGGAAGTAAGCACGGGGGCAGGGGGCTCCGCGAGGGGGGGTACGTGGGAGTAGTATCGGGCAGGGAGGATGTGGAGGGGCGTAGAGGAACAGGGGTTACGCACCACAGGCAGGGGGGTGGCATGGTATTGGGCACACGAGCGGGCGCGAGGGGCTACGGGGGGCTGTGCGCAGCGGGGGGGTGGGGAGAGGGGGTCGAAAGGGGTGGGGGGTGGGGGGATTTGTGGCCGGGAGTGCCTCTTACGGCTCGTGACAGATGGGACAGAGGTGACGGGCACACGGAGGACTCAGGTGCGCGGGAGGCCAACAGCGGGGGCAGTGGGGCGGGACGGGGAGCGGTGACGGCAGGTCGAGTCGTGTGGGCGGGAGGACGCATAGTTAGAGTGTGGGGTTGCAGGCACGGGAGATACAGTGGCGGTGAGAGACATATGGCGCCTGGAGTGAGGGTAATGAAGGAGGGAGTGGGGGTTACAGAGGAGGAGTGTGGGTCGGCGATGAAATTGCTGGTTCGGGAGCGAGTTGAAGGTGGGGTGAGGTAGCGGGGAGACGGGAGAGACTATGGCAGAGTGGGGAGTGGCGTAGGCACACGTACGGGGAGGGAGGTAGGAAGGGTGTATGGGCGTGTGGGGGAGCAGGACACAGCAGGACCCTACAGGGACGGGGGGAGGGGGGGAGGTATAGCTACAGCTCGTGCGTCAGTTGGAGTAGACAGACGAGCTAAGCACACGGGGTGAAGAAGGGGGAGAGAGGAGGGCTTGGCACAGTCACACGTGGGGGGGGTGGAGGGGGGGGTACACGTGAGAATACACACAACGGGAGGGCACACACCGGCAGGGCGAGGACAGGAGACTACCGGGGGGGAAGGGAGAACGACCGGGTGTGGAGTGGGGGATGGAGGCTAAGGAAGGCGAGGGTTTGGGTAGTACAGCGGACGGTATTGGGGCGGGGCCACGACGGGGGTGTGGTGAGGCCGCGGGAGACGGAGGTGGTGGGGCGGGGTCCACAGGGGGGCACAGCGGTGGGGGGAGTACTGGGGGTATGGGCGCAGCCACCTCAGTGTTGCCTGGGGTAGGGGCACACGCGCGGGAGGGGGAGACCGATAAGTTAGGGTGTGTGGGTGGGCACGGACAACGATAGAGATGGTGTAGACGAGAGGGGAATGAGATGCGGGGCAGTTGGGTGAAGGTTGGGTTTTAGGGACAGGTCACAGGGGGGGGAGTGACGAGTGGCGGAGGGTAGGTTCGTGTGGGGTGAAGGGTAGACACACACTCGGGTGTGAATCGGGCGTTCACACGGGAGGGAGTGGGAATTGGGTAGGGAGCGAGGTGTAACGGTGAGTTGGGGGGGGGTAAGAGCGAGGCAGGGCGGAGGGGTGGGACGGAGAAATTGACTGGTGGGGTGCTGGAGGAGCTGGGAGGGGAAGTGGGGTGCGGGTGGACGAGGTTCGGAGGGAGTTGGCGGTGTGGGAGTCAGGGATGTCAGTCGTGGTGTCGTTATTTAGAGAGAGAGAAGAGATTGGACAGGGGAGATAAAGAGTAGCTAAGCACGTCATGCGATGGCAGTTCGCGGTGGGTTGGGAGGGGTAGCAGTCGGAGCACGGGGGTGGCGAGACGGTGGGTTTGACACGGGAGTGTACAAGGGGAGTACAAGGGTGACGAATGACTGGGTAACGGATGGGAGCTACAGACTCGCTGTGGAGAAAAGTGCCGACATGGCGCGAGGAAGAGACAGGCAGGATCGCTCGTGCAGCACAGTGGGCTGGGGGCGACGTTTAGCACAGCAGTTCACGGGAGGTGTGGGCTTAGATGTGTGGGTGCGATAGGTGTGGTCGGGCGGAGTGGTACAGGCTTGGGGAGAGACGGTCCTCTCTCGGCGCGCTAGGGGGTGAGTCGCGTAGCGTTATCACACACACGAGCGGGGTGGGCGGTGGGGTTTTTTTGTGGAACACGACTCTACAGCGAGCTTTACTTTGGATAAGGGGACACGACGCGAGCGACGGTCATTGGCGGGGGGTCAGTGACTGCGCTGGTCGACCACGCACGCAGGGGGGGGGATACGATGGGGGCCCGAGGGATCGAACGGGAAATAGGGTGACTGAGCGCCGTTTGGTGCTGACTGGCACTGACTGCGGTGCAGGATTTGACGTACGGCACTGGATCCGCACTGTGTCTTCGTTTGGCGTAGTTTCCTTTTGTCTCTCTGTCTCCTTCTCCGTTCACTGATTGTCTCTCTCTCTGGTCTGTTTTC
This sequence comes from Phyllomedusa bahiana, assembly GCA_025379985.1. Taxonomy (NCBI): domain Eukaryota; kingdom Metazoa; phylum Chordata; class Amphibia; order Anura; family Hylidae; genus Phyllomedusa; species Phyllomedusa bahiana. The sequence continues at coordinate 41,274 of JAODAL010021283.1, read as the reverse complement.
CCCTATTTTATTTTATGTTCTCATTCTCTTGTCCCCTCACTCTTTGTTAACCTCTTTTTTGTTTATCCTCAGTCACATCCAGAGCTGCACAGTCACTATTCTGCTGTTAATCTATGTCTTATCCTCCTGTTCACATCGACGTTGCCAGTCACTATCTGCTGTTACATCATTGGTTCTTATCCTCCAGTCACATACTGAGCTGCAGTCACTATTCTACTTGTTATCATCATTTTTATCCTCCAGTCACATCCTGAGTTGCTGCCACGATTTTGCTGTTACATCCTGTCTTATCCTCCAGTCACATCCAGAGCTGCACTTCACTAGTCTGCTGGTACATCCTTTCTTATCTCCTCCAGTTTCACATCCTGAGCACTGCAGTTCTCATATTCACGCTGTTACATCAGGTCTTATCCTCCAGTCACATGCAGAGCTGCAGTCACTGATCACTTTCCTCTGTGGGCGGGGGGATGGATCGGCCAATCGGTGACGGGGACGCTAGGATTGGCGCATGTCTCGCCGCAGAGCGATCTCTCCTCAGCGTTTTCCATCCTGACGAGCGTAGAGTCACCAGCTGGGGAGATGATGTCACCGGGAACAGGACGTTACCTCCTCCTCATATCAGCAGATTGTCTTATAATAAATCTCGTAATAATCTAAAATTCACACGCAAAGTTTAAATTGAGGGGGGGTTCTGGTCGCAAGGGTTCGGTGCTCATTAAGATACTTGAATTACTGTGCACAGCTCACGCCAATATGGCCGCCACGGCAAGGGAAACGCGCACCAGGTCCGTGTCATCAGAGCTGACAATCTACCAGCTAGTCCGTTACCAACTGAATCTCTCTAAGGAAAATGACTTATATAAGAAAAGTCGCCTTGGTGACATACTAACAGATTCTAAAGATTTTGGCCCTCACCTACTGGACTCTGCTTCACACGGCTGTCCTCTTATTACCCAATTAAAAATAGCTATTACTTCAGATATATAATTTCTTACAATACAGCTTATAATAGTCCAGGACTGTTATAGGGAGGGAGTCTTCTGATTTAAGTTATCAGATACCATTATGGTCTCTGGACATCTCTAGTACTCCTCGCTGTCTAGCTATTCTCTTTTGACCCTTTTTATCAGCAGAAGGAATATGGCTCTATATCTATTTACAATTGTTTGAATTGTAGACATCCTCTGTGAGCACTCAATAATAGTGTATCAGCAGCATGAATCTCTACTATAACTAGTTATCAATGGTATCTGTCATTGACATTTCCTTGTGACCTATTAATATTTTCTTTGCAGCAAGTGAATATCTCTATGTACTTGTTAGCACAATGTATCAGTCTAGATATGCCTTCTGTGAGCTCCAATCAATGCTGCAGCTAAGAAGTTCTCTAGAACTATTACTCCATGTATTAGTCTTAGACAATCTCCTGCGCTGGTGAGTCCAATGAAATATTATCTAGCAGCAGCAGAACATCTCATCTATAACTTGTTACAATGTATCAGTCTAGACTATCCTCTGTGAGCCAATCATGTCGGCTGCAGGATTTTCTATAGCTGATTATCTTGTTACCAATGTATCAGTCTAGACTATCCTCTGTGAGCCAATCATAGAAGCTGCATGATTTTCTATAGCTATAACTTATATCAGTCTAGGCAATCCTAGAGGAGTCCCTCTATAACTTGTTACAATGTATCAGTCTAGACAATCCTCTGTGAGCCAATAATATTATCAGCAGCAGCAAGAATCTCTCTATAACTTGTTACAATGTATCAGTCTAGACTATCCTCTGTGAGCCAATCATGTCGGCTGCAGGATTTTCTATAGCTATAACTTGTTACAATGTATCAGTCTAGACTATCCTCTGTGAGCCAATCATAGAAGCTGCAGGATTTTCTATTGCTATAACTTGTAACATTGTATCAGTCTAGACTATCCGCTGTGAGCCAATCATAGAAGCTGCAGGATTTCTTTTAGCTGATAATTATATCCAGTTAGCTAATCCTAGAGGGAGTCCGCTCTATTAACGCTTTTAACTTTTTGCATCAGTCTAGCTTTCTCTGTGAGCCAATATCAGCAGCGAGAATGCTCTCTATAACTGTTACTATTGTTTCATTATTAGGCGCTTCCTCTGGTGAGCAATCACCTCATCAGTCCAGTAGGAGAATCTTCTCTATAACTTGTTACAATGTATCAGTCTAATGAATCCTCTGTGAACCAGCCACGGAATTATCCCTCTATATAACTTGTTACAATGTATCAGTGTAGACAATCCTCTATGATACAATCACATCAGCACCAGGAATCTCTCTATAACTTGTTACAATGTATTCAGTCTAGGCAATCCTTGTGGCGCAATCACCTTCGCTAGCAGCAAGATGTCTATCTATAATGTGTTACAATTGTATAGCAGTCTAATGAATCCTCTGTGAACCAGCCATGGAATTATCCCTCTATATAACTTGTTACAATGTATCAGTCTAGACAATCTTCTGAGAGCCAATCACACCTGCAGTAGGAGTCTCTCTATCTAAAATGTGTTACAATGTATCAGTCTAGGCAATCCTCTGTGAGCCAATCACATCAGCAGCAAGAGTCTATCTATAATGAGTTACAATGTATCAGTCTAGACAATCCTCTGTGAGTCAATTCAACCAGAAGCATGAGTCTATCTTTAATCGTGTTTTACAATGTATCAGTCTAGACAATCCTCTGTGAGACAATCACATCAGCAGCAAGAATCTATCTATAATGTGTCACAATGTATCAGTCTAGGCAATCCTCTGTGAGCCAATCACATCAGCAGTAGGAGTCTCTCTATCTATAATGTGTCACAATGTATCAGTGTAGACAATCCTCTGTGAGACAATCACATCAGCAGCAAGAGTCTATAATGTGTTACAATGTATCAGTCTAGACAATCTTCTGTGAGCAATACTACAAGCAGTAGGTGGTTTCATCTATCTATTATTGTGTCACAATGTATCGTTATAGGGCAATCTTGTTGAGCAATCACATTCAGCATAGGGGGAGTCTCTCTATCTATAATGTGTCACAATGTATCAGTATAGCCAATCCTCTGTGAGACAATCACATCAGCACCAGGAATCTCTCTATAACTTGTTACAATGTATCAGTCTAATGAATCCTCTGTGAACCAGCCAGGGAATTATCCCTCTCTATAACTTGTTACAATGTATCAGTCTAGAGATTGGTTGGTCTGGGTGCACATGTACTCACTAGCTGTGAGCTGGAAACTAGGGTCAGGCCAGATAGTGGAGAGCTGCGCTCATTCACTGACAGCAACCACAGATCTTGAAGAAAGTCTTGACCTCCATGGTGTATGAGGAAGCTGTGGGAGGTTCTGTGACTCACGGTGGGGACATTTCTGACGCGTTACATCAGCCGCCGTCACTTTGTAAAACCGTTTTGTAAAACCGTCAAATTTTCACCCTATAAAGTGTCCGTGAGGCATGACGGGTACAATGCGGCGGCGGCGGCGGCTCCCTGCTGCAGCGCGGGGCGTGGCGCAGCGGGGGCGGACGCTGTCATTATCCGGAGACCCTCAGAGCCGCCAGGATCGCGCTCATTACATTATCTTTACTTTGGACGAGAGCTTGGAAATGAGTCAGTGCTGTATCTATAGCCGGCGCGGCCCCTCGGAGCCCCCTCAACAGGTGCGGCCCTGCCAATGAATGGGCTCATTACGGCGTCACCCCGCCATTAAATTTACGGCCTGGCCCCGGCTGAGGGCACGGGGAACGTTTCCATCAGCGCCCAATAACTCCTGTCACAGCTTATATTACCGCAGCCATAATCATCTCGCCACCAACACCAGAGGGGAGCTCCAAAATGACCTGGGCCCCAGCAGAGGGGTCCTGGGGATCAGAATGGGGGGACGAGGCTTACTGGCAGTGCCTAAAACTGCCCAGCGCCCATAGACAATGTGGGCTCTCATGGCCCCCCACGTGTCCTCTGTGGGTCCGGTTGCCTATGATAAGATTATCACCAGCCACGACCCGTAGGCAGACGCTTGGTAGTTGTATGGGGACTGGGCATCATTAAGGGGTTCTCTACAAAAAACGGGCCTTCTAAACCCTGTAAGATGTCACATGACCCTTCTCAGTTCAAGGTAAGATAAGTCACCATTGCGCGTCCTCCCTAGGCCAGATTCGACGCGCTTGTTAGCTGCGGGGGTTGGGTGCTGGCTGGACGTTTCATGGGTAAGGGGCTTTTTGATGCTGGCAGTTGCCCCATGATGCTCCTCTACTAGAACCCAGTCTAGGGGCTCAGATGCGCAACCATTGTACCCCCTAAGTCCACGTGGCTGGGCTAACCGACTTTATGGGGGCCCTGGGCCTAATGGATAAGGGGCTTTTTTGAAAATGGCAGTTGCCCCCATAACCTCCTCTCTTCAGGGTCATAGGTAAGTTTATCACCCCAGCCCACCAGCTCCCCTAGCCAGAGGCTTTAGCTGTGTTGGGCCCTGGGCCTAGGAGTAAAGGCGGCCATTCACATGCCTTGGCAGGGTGACCTTCTATGGACCCCTACTCATGTCAGGGTTCATGGATAATATATTATCAACCATGGCCTCCACTTTGCCCTAGCTCGCAGGAGGTTTTTAGCTGCATGGGGCCTTGGCCTAAGGGGTAGAGGGGGGCCTTAGATCCTGGCAGAGTTCCGCCCATTGATATACCCGCCTGGCTCCTTTGGATCAAAGATTAGATTATTCCCCCCTGCGTAGGAGGCAATCTGGACCCGCAGAATGTGAAAATACTTCCTAACTGGTGGCTCGAAGAATCAACTCCACTGGTGGCCACCATGATATCATCTCCACTGGTGTGCCCTTTGAATCAAAAAACCTCCACCTGGTGGCCCCAAGAATCAGCTCCACTGGTGGGCCCCTTGAATCAACTCCACAGGAGGGCCCCAAGAATCAGTTCCACTAGTGGACCCAAGAATCACCTCCACTGGTGACCCCAAGAATAACCTCCACTGGTGACCCCAAGAATCATCTCCACTGGTGGCCCCAAGAATCATCTCCACTGGTGGCCCCAAGAATCAGCTCCATGGTGAGACCAAGAATTCACATCCACTGGACGCCCCTATGAATCAGCTCCACTGGTGGGTCCTTGAATCATCTCCAAGGTGGGCCCAATGAATCAGTTCCGACTGGGTGGCTCCGGAAGAGATCACGCCTCCACTGGTGACAAGACTCATCAGACTCCTTCGTCACTGGGGGCTCCCAAGATTCATCTTCCGCATTGGTGGCGCGCCCAAGAACTCTATCTCAGAATGGTGGTAACCAAGAATCGCTCTTCCAATCCTGGTGCCCCAAGAGATCGCTCCTTGGTGAGACTATAGAATCACTCCTCATTGGGGGTCCTCCCAGAAGAACAACTCCGACTGGTGGCCTCAAGAATATCTCACTGGTGGCCCCAAGAATCAGCTCAACTGGTGGGGGCGCCCAAGAATCATCTCCTCTGGTGGCCAAGAACAAATCAACTCTCAAGTTGGTGTGCCCCAAGAATCAGATACTCCACTGGGTGGCAGCCCCAAGAATCAATCCACTGGTGGGCCTCAAGAATCATCTCCTCTGGTGCCCCAAACGATATCACTCATACTGGTTAGCCCGCTAAGAGAACTCAACATCATGATAGATGCCAGAAATCAACTCACGGTGGCCCCATAGAATCATCTCCACTGGGGGTGCAAGAGAGTATCTCCACTGGTGGGGCCCAAGAATCGATCTCACTGGTGGTCAAGAATCACCTCACACTGGTGGCCCTCAAGAATCAGCTCCACTGGTGAGATCCAAGTATCATCTCACTGGTTGGACGCCCACGAATCAACGCTCCATGGTGGGGTCCCATGAATCACCTCCACTGGTGGACTCCCCAGAATTCTCTCTACTCATGGTGGGCCCAAGATTCAAACCCATGTTGGCCCCAAGAATCAACTTCACTGGTGGGCCCACAAGAATCTCTTCATTGGTGGTCCCCAAGAAGTATCTTCACTGATTGACTCAAGAGTCATCTCCACTGGTGGGGCCCAAGGATATTCTTCTCTCACTGGTGGGCAGCCGCAAGATTCACCTCGCACACTGGTGAGCCTCCTAAGAAATCCAACTCCTCTATTGGTGGTCTCCAAGTAAATTCATCTCCACTTGGTGGGTGCCCAAGAGTCATCTCCACTAGGTGGGGCCCAAGGAATCATCTCCACTGGTGGGTCCCTGTAAGAATCACCTCCAACTGGGTGGCTCTCCCAAGAATATCAGGTCTCCACTGGTGAGTCCAAGTATCATCTTCATGGTGGCCCCAAGTAATCTTCTCACTGGTGGCCCCAGTGACGTAATGTCATCTCCACTGAGTGGGCTCCAAGGAGATCCTCTCCACTGTGGCCTCAGAGAATCATAACTTCCACTGGTGGGCCGCCAAGACTCATCTCACACTGGTGTCCGCTACTCAATGAGAATTATCTTCAATATGACAATGTACCCCTAGAAGAGTCATCTCGCAATGGTGGCCGGCCGAAGAATCATCTCCACTGGTGGGGCACCAAGAATCACTCCAACTGTGGCCCGACATGAATCAGCTCCTCACTGGTGAGGACCCAAGAATCATCTTACACTGGTTGTGCCACTCTCAAGATCATACTCATGTGTGGGCCCAAGAATGTCAGCTCTCCACTGGTGGTCCCAAGAATTCAACCATGGTGTGGACCCGAAGAATCTACTCTCTACTTGGTGGGGCCTCAAGAATACCATCCTCCACTGGTGCGGGCCCACGAATCATCTTTCAATGAGTGGCACCTCGCAAGAATCATTGCTCACTGTGTGGGTCTCCGCTCAAGAATACGCTCCGCAATGTGTGGCCCCAGGTGATTCTCATCACTCACTAGGGGTCAAGAGGGGCCCTTCTAGTCCCGGCCGGTTTCGCAGCTATAGGTATATCCTCTAGGCCTCAGTCAGGTTTCTACCTTTGGTCACCACCATCGATTGCCTCCTTAGGCATGGGGATGTTAGTAAGGCAGGCCATAGAGTAAGCTATCCACTCATCGGTAGGTGGGGGTCACCCCCACCCATCAATGGATGCCTATCATGGCCCCCACCTGACACTCATGACTTGGCACTTATGGGGCTCCTAGTTGGAGCTAAATAGGAGAGGTTGGAGCTCTGATGCCTGTGCGCAGTGGGAGATATTGGACAGGGGGGTTAGATTAGGCATAAGGAGGGCCCTGATCAATTTTGGAAAAAAGGGGGAGTCCGAGGGGGCCCCAGACCCTTTGGCAGGGCCCCCATTTATTCCAGGCTTCTCTCAGCAATGTAGTGGAGCGGCCCGAGTCATCTCTGGGGGTGCCACGTGTAAGTTCCTGGGGGTCGCGCGTCTCGGAGATGCAGTATTGGAAAAACGCGCAAGATACTATATGATTTGTCTAGCGGCTCTCGCGCAGCCAGGCGGCTTCCGCATTGTTCATCCGCCATGGCGCGTCCTCCTCCCGCGTCCGCGCCGTCACGCGATAATCGTCGAGGGTCAAGGTCTGCAGGATTGGGTAAGGACTGAGCCCACCTCCAGGAACGCGGAATGCGATTGGCTGTGGCTCGGCGCCTCGGGAGATTGGCGGCGGAGCATTGTCATCTGAAGAATGAAGCTGGAGGAACGTGGAAAGCACCTCAGGTCGCGGACGGGATCGAGTTACCTCACGATACTTCCCCACGTCTGCCTTCCGTAAAAGGAGTATTAACCCCTTAAATCTCATCAAACCTGCCCCTCACCCCTGTGCTGACCTAACCCAGCACCCCTTCACAGGACAGCAGCGCCCACCTCTAAGGCCGGGACCATCAGGTTGCCCTAATATAAAAATGGCGGATTCCAGAAGCGGGGTCGGGGGCGCTATTATTCCGGGGGAAATGGTTTGTTAAATATTATGGACATGAAATCAGAGGATAATGAAGCGTTGTACAACTTTCGGACAGACCGTGAGTTCCACTTTTTTGCCCCTCAAGATCCCTGCTTGATGTCAGTGAATGGGATCTGTGCTGGTCACATACTTCTTCCAGCTGTGGATCTGCACCAATTTCATCCTGGCTACACAATCTGCTATAACCTAGCCTGAAACAGTGTAACAAGGGCAGGAGCTGGATTTGGGCTGTGGATGGGTTGACGTAACAGAGCATTGTCTGAACTGATACATTGTAACAAACACAGGACCGGAGCTCGATTTGTCTTGTCAATGGGTTTACATAACATAGGATTGTCTAAACTGATACATTGTAACAAACAGGACAGAAGCTGGGTTTGGGCTAATTTACGTAACAGAGAACTGTTGCAACTGATACATTGTAACAAACGCAGGACAGGAGCTCGATTTGTCTTGTCAATGGGTTTATCTAACATAGGATTTTCAGAACTGATACATTGTAACAAATCGCAGGGACAGATGCTGGATATGTTGCTTGGTTTACGTTTTCAGAGAATTGTTGCAAACTGGGTATTACATTGTATTAACGCAGAACAGGAGCTCGATTTGTCTTGTCAATGGGTTTATCTAACATAGGATTTTCTGAACTGATACATTGTAACAAACGCAGGACAGAAGCTGGATTTGTGCTGGTTTACGTAACAGAGAATTGTTGCAACTGATACATTGTAACAAACGCAGGACAGGAGCTCCATTTGTCTTGTCAATGGGTTTATCTAACATAGGATTTTCTGAACTGATACATTGTAACAAACACAGGACAGAAGCTGGATTTCTGCTGCTACAAAGGTTTATCTAATACAGCATTGTCTGTACTGATACATTGCAACAAACAGGACAGAAGCTGGATTTGTGCTGTGGATATGTTTATACATTAACTGAGGGTTTCGGTCAGAGACGGATACATGTACAAATCACAGGACTCAGGAGCTGAATTTGTGTGTTGTCATCTGGGTTTATCTAACATAGGATTGTCTGAACTGATACATTGTAACAAACGCAGGACAGGAGCTAAATCTGTCTCGTCAATGGGTTTAACTAACACAGGATTTACTGAACTGATACAGTGTAACAAACACGCAGAACAGAATCTGGATTTCTGCTGGTTACAATGGGTTTATCTAACAGAGCAATGTCAGAACTGATACGTTGTAACAAACACAGGACAGGAGCTGAATTTGTGCTGCTTCTAATGGGTTATCTTATAGAGCATTGTCTGAACTGATACATTGTAACAAACCTGCTGCACTGTAGATAGGTCTAGGTCAGAAGTGGAGTTTTCAGCTTCTGGATATAACCTAGAATCACAGCAAGCAGAGATCTTGAGTCTGGTTATAGAGCGCTGTCGCTGGAGAGGAGTCAACAGTCCTCGCCGACGCGTTTCGGGTCCTGGGAAGAGCGAGTTGTAGATAACAAGAATTCCTTCTTTTCGCCAAATGTCCGGAGAAACTCAACGTCATCGAGTTCAGACGAAAATATCCGACAACTTGCAGAGCGCGGATCGCTACAGCAGCAAAAAGGGCGCAAATCTGATCACTAGAGCGCTGCAGGGGGGGCACCCAGAGATGCTTAACCGGGGGCGCAAGAGTCGACCTGTGACGGACACAAAATGGCACCACGAGTACACATAGACTGCATGAACCTCAGGGGCCGGGGTCACCATCAATTGCCCCATAAGTGCCAGGTCTCTACAGGACATAGACACCCTGCAGTGTCGCCCTCTGGTCGTGGTTCCAGTATTATGTTATGTATTAGATTGATTCTGGGGCCACCTGTGGAGTTCATTCTTGGGGCCACCAGTGGAGATGATTCTTGGGGCCACCAGTGGAGTTGGTTCTTGGGGCCCACCAGTGGAGATGATTCTTGGTGCCACCAGTGGAGTTGCTTCCTGGAGCCACCAGTGGAGATGATTCTTGGGGCCCACCAGTGGAGATGATTCTTGGGGCCCACCAGTGGAGATGATTCTTGGGGCCACCAGTGGAGTAGATTCTTAGGGCCCGTCAGTGGAGTTAGATTCTTGGGCCCCACCAGTAGAGTTGTTCTTGGGGGCCACCAGTGAAGATGATTCTTGGGGTAAATCAGTAGAGTTGATTCTTGGGGCCCACCGGTAGAGCTGATGCTTGGGGGGGCCGAAGTAGAATTGTTTCTTGGGGCCAACCATTAGAGTTGATTCTTGGAGCCCACCAGTAGATTTGATTCTTGGGGCCCACCAGTGGAGTTGATTATTGGAGCCCACGAGTATAGTTGATTATTGGGGCCCACCAGTGGAGATGAATCTTGGGGCCACTAGTGAAGATGATTCTTGGTACCCACCAATGAAGGTCATTTTTGGAGCCATCAGTGGAGTTGATTCTTAGGGTTCCACCAGTGGAGTTGATTCTTGGAGCCCACCAGTGGAGATGATTCTTGGGGCCACCAGTGGAATTGATTCTTGGGGTCCACCAGTGGAGTTGATTCTTCAGGCCACCAGTGGAGTTGATTCCTGTGGTCCACCAGTGAAGATGATTCTTGGGGTCCACCATTAAAGTTGATTCTTAGGGCCCGCCATAGCAAATGATTCTTGGGGCCCACCAGTGTAGTTGATTCGTGGAGCCCACCAGTGGAGTTGATTCTTGGGGCCCACCAGTGAAGATGATTTTTGGGGCAAACTAATAGAGTTGATTCTTGGGGGCAAACAAGTAGAGTTGATTTTTGGGTCCACAAATGGAGTTGATCCCTGGGGCCACAAGAAGAACTGATTCTTGGGGCCACCAGTAGAGTTGGTTCTTGTAGCCCACCAGTAGATTTGATTCTTGGGGCCCACCAGTAGAGTGGTTTATTGGGGCCCACCAGTAGAGTTGATTACTGGGGCCAACCAGTGGAGTAGATTCTTAGGGCCCGCCAGTGGAGTAGATTCTTGGGCCCCACCAGTAGAGTTGGTCTTGGGGGCCACCAGTGAAGATGATTCTTGGGGCCCACCAGTAGAGCTGATGCTTGGGGCCCACCTGCAGAGTTGATTTTTGGGGTCCACAAATAGAGTTGATCCTGGGGGGCCACAAGTAGATTTGATTCTTGGGGCCAACCAGTAGAGTTGATTCTTGGAGCTCACCAGTAGATTTGATTCTTGGAGCCCACGAGTATAGTTGATTATTGGGATTAGTGGAGTAGGTTCTTGGAGCCCGCCACTGTAGTAGATTCTTGAGCCCCACCAGAAGAGTTTATTATTGGGGCCCACCAGTGGAGATGATTCTTGGGTTCCACCAAGTGGAAGACATTTATTCCTTGCGGCCACCAGTAGAGCTGATTCTTGGGGCCCACCAGTGGAGCTGATTATTGGGGCCAACCAGTGGAGATGATGCTTGGGACTCACCAGTAGAGTTGATTTTTGGAGCCCATCAGTGAAGTTGATTTTTGGACCCCACAAGTGTTATGCTTCCTGGAGCTCACCAGTGGAGATGAATCTTGGACTCCACCAGTGAAGATGATTTTTGGGGCCCACCAGTGGAGATGATTCTTGGTTCCCACCAGTGGAGATGATTCTTCGCTCCCACCAGTGAAGATGATTCTTGGTTCCCACCAGTGGAGGTGATTCTTGGGCCCACCCGTGGAGTTGATTCTTGGGGCCCAGCAGTGGAGATGAATCTTGGGGACCACCAGTGAAGATGATTCTTGGGACCCAACAGTGTAGTTGATTCTTGGGGCAAACCAGTTGATTTGATTCTTGGGTCCCAACTCTAGAGTTGATGCTTTGGGCCTACAAGTAGAGTTGATCCTGGAGGCCAGCAGTAGAATTGATTCATGGGACCCACCAGTAGAGTTGATTCTTGGAGCCCAGCAGTAGAGCTGATATTTGAGGCCCAGAAATGGTGTTGATTCCTGGGGCCCACAAGTGGTGTTGATTCCTGAGTCCACCAGTGGAGTTGATTCTTGGGGCCCACCAGTGGAGTTGATTCTTGGGGTCACCAGTGAAGGTGGTTATTGGTGTCCAACGATTGAGATCATTCATGGGGCACATGAGTACAGTTCATTTTTCGGGCCCACCAGTAGAGTTCATTTTTGGGGTCCACAAGTGGTGTTGATTCTTTGGGCCCATCAGTGGAGTTTATCCTTGGGGCCCATCAGTGCAGATGATTTTTGGGGTTCACCAGTGGAGATTATTCTTGGGGCCCACCAGTGGAGTTGATTCTTGGGGTCTACCATTAAAGTTGATTCTTAGGGCCCACCAGTGGATTTGATTCTTGGGGCCAGTCAGTGAAGAGGATTATTGGGATAAACCAGTAGAGTCGATTCCTGGTGCCCACTAGTAGAGTTGATGCTTTGGGCCCACAAATAGAATTGATTCTTGGGGTCACCGGTGGAGTTGATTCTTGGGGTCCATCAGTGGGATTGATTCTTAGGGCCCTCCAGAGCAGATGATTCTTGGTACCCACCAGTGAAGTTGATTCTTTCGGCCAATTAGCGGAGTTGATTCTTGGGGCCACCAGTGGAGTTGATTCTTGGGACCCACCAATGGTATTGATTCTTGGGGTTCACCAGTGGAGCTGATTCTTGGGGCCCACCAGTGGATTTGGTTCTTGGGGCCCACCAGTGGAGATCATTCTTGGGGCTGACCAATGGAGATGATTCTTAGGGACCCACCAGGGGAATTGGTTCTTGGGGCCCACCAGTGGATTTGGTTCTTGGGGCCCACCATGGATTATGGTACTTGTTGCCCACCATGGATGTGAATTCTGGGCCCACCAGTAGAGGGTGATTCATGGGGCCCACCAGTAAGGTGTGATTCATGGGCCCCCCAGTAGAGGTTGATGACATGGGGTGCCCAGCCAATAGAGATGAATTCCTTGGGTCCACCAGAAAGAGGTCGATTCTTGGGGCCCACCTATGGAGTTGGTTCTTGGAGGTGATTCCTGGGGCCCACCAGTAGGGACGATTTTTGGGTTCCACCAGTGCAGGTGATTTTTGGGGCCCACTAGTAGAGATGATTCTTGGGGCCCACCAGTTAAGTTAGCTCTCGGGGCCCACCAATAGATTTGATTTTTGGGGCACACCAATGGAGTTGATTATTGGAGCCAACGAGTGGAGTTGATCCTTGGTGCCCATCAGTGGAGTTTATTCTTGGGTTTCACCATTGAAGTTGATTCTTAGGGCCCTCCAGAGCAGATCATTCTTGGGACCCACCAGTGGAGTTGATTCTTGGGGCCCACCAGTGGAGATGGTTCTTGGGACTCACCAGTAGAGTTGATATTTGGGGCCCTCCATTACAGTTGATTTTTGGGGCCCTCCATTACAGTTGATGTTTGGGGCCCTCCATTACAGTTGATTTTTGGGGCCCTCCATTGGAGTTGATTTTTGGGGCCCACAAGTAGTGTTGATTCTTGTGGCCTACAAGTAGTGTTGATTCTTGAGTTCATCAGTGGAGATGATTCTTAGGGCCACCAGTGGAGAGGATTCTTGAGTCCACCAGTAGAGATGATTCCTGGGGCCCACCAGTGGAGATGATTTTTGGGGCTCACCAGTGGAGTTGATTCATGAGGTCACCAGTGGAGATGATTCTTGGGGCCTACCAGTGGAGTTGATTCTTGGGGCTCACCAGTGGAGATGATTCTTGTGGACACCAGTGAAGATGATTCCTGAGCCCACCAGTGGAGATGATTTTTGGGTCCTATCAGTAGAGCTGATTCATGGGAGCCCACCAATGGAGTTGATTCTTTGTGCCCATCAGTGGACAGGATTCTTGAGGACACCAGTGAAGATGATTCTTGAGGCCTACCAGTGGAGTTTATTCTTGAAGGCAACTAGTTGAATTGGTTCTTGGGGTCCACCAGTAGAGATGATTCTTGGGCCCCACCAGTGGAGTTGATTTTTGGGGCTCACCAGTGGAGTTGATTCTTGCAGCCCAACAGTGGAGTTGATTTTTGGGGTCCAGCAGTGGAGTTGATTCTTGGGGTCCACCATTTAAGTTGATTCTTAGGCCCCTGCAGAGCAGATGATTATTTGAAGCAACCAGTGGAGTTGATTCTTGGGGCAAACCAGTAGAGCTAATGCTTGAGGCCCACCAGTGGAGTTGAATTATTGGTGCTCACCATTGATTTGATTGTCTTGGCAGCCCAACTTAGATTTATTTTTGGATCCCACGAGTGGAGTTGATCCTTGGGGCCCATCAGTGGAGTTGATTCTTGGGACAAAGCAGTAGAGTTGATTCCTGGGGCACACCTGTAGAGTTGATGCTTTGAGCCCACAAATAGAGTTGATTCTTGGACCCCACCAGTGAAGAGGATCCTTGGGGCCCACTAGTGGAGGTGATTCTTTGGGCCCACCCAGTGGATAGAGTTCTTGTGTGTCACCAGTGGAGTTGATTCCTGGGGCCCAATCAGTGAGTTGATCCTGGGCACCAGTGAAATTGATCTTGGGTCCACCAGTGAAGATGATTCTTGGGGCCCACTAGTGAAGATGATTCTTGGACCCAACGGTTGGAGTTTGATTCTGGGGCAAACAGTAAGATTATGATTCTTGTGCCCACTCTAGAGTTGATGCTTTGGACCTACAAGTAGAGTTGATTCTGGAGGCCAGCAGTAGAATAGATTTTTGGGGCCCACCAGTGGAGTTGATTTTTGGGGCCCACCAGTGGAGTTAATTTTTGGGGCCCACCAGTGGAGGTAATTTTTGGGGTCCACCAGTGGAGATAAATTTTGGTGCCCACAAATAGTGTTGATTCTTGGGGCCCACAAATGGTGTTGATTCTTGGGGCCCACAAGTGGTATTGATTCTTGGGTCCACCAGTGGAGTTGATTCTTGGGGCCCACCAGTGGAGATGATTCTTGGGGCCCACCAGTGGAGATGGTTCTTGGTGCCCATCTATGGAGATCATTCTTGGTGCTCACCAGTAGAGTTAATTTTTTGGGTCCACCAGTAGAGTGCATTTTTGGGGTCCACATGGTATGGTTCTTGGGGCCCACAAGTGGTGTTGATTCTTTGGGCCTACCAGTTGAGTTGCTTTTTGGGGCCCCACCAGTGCAGTTAATCCTTTAGGGCCTATAAGTGGAGAAGATTTTTGGGGTCCACCAGTAGAGATGATTCTTGGGCCCCACCAGTGGAGTTGATTGTTGGGGCACACCAGTGGAGTTGATTCCTGGGGCACACCTGTAGAGTTGATGCTTTGAGCCCACAAATAGAGTTGATTCTTGGACCCCACCAGTGAAGAGGATCCTTGGGGCCCACTAGTGGAGGTGATTCTTTGGGCCCACCAGTGGAGGTGATTCTCCTGGTCACCAGTGGAGTTGATTCCTGGGGCCCACCAGTGGAGTTGATTCCTGGGGCCCACCAGTGAGAGTTGGATCTTGGGGTCCACCAGGAAAGATGATTCTGGGCCCAACAGTGAAGATGATTCCATGGACGCCAACGGTGGCGTTGATTCTTGGGCAAACCAAAGGTTAAAAAGATTTGATTCTTGGGTCCCACCTCTAGAGTTGATGCTTTGGACCTACAAGTAGAGTTGATCCTGGAGGCCAGCAGTGGAGTTAATCCTTTAGGGCCTATAAGTGGAGAAGATTTTTGGGGTTCACCAGTTGAGTTTATTCTTGTGGCCCACCAGCGGAGTTGATTCTTGGGGTCCACCATTGAAGTTGATTCTAAGGTCCCACCAGTGGAGTTGATTCTTGGGTCCACCAGTAAAGATGATTATTGGGGTAAACCAGTAGAGTCGATTCCTGCCCCACTAGTAGAGTTGATGCTTGGGGCCCACCTGTAGAGTTGATGCTTTGGGCCCACAAATAGAATTGATTTTTTGTGCCCACATCGTGGAGTTGATTCTTGGGTCCACCAGTGAGATTGATTCTTTATGCCAATTAGTGGAGTTGATTCTTGGGGTCCGCCAGTGGAGTTAATTCTTGGGGCCCACCAATGGAGACTATTCTTGGGACTGACCAATGGAGATGATTCTTAGAGCCCACCAGCGGAATTGGTTCATGGGGGCCACCAGTGGATTTGGTTCTTGGGGCCCACCAATGGAGGTGATTCTGGGGCCCTCCAGTGGAGCCGATTCTTGGAGCCCTCCAGTGGTTTTGATTCTTGGGGCCAAACAGTGGAGTTTGTTCTTAGGGCTCTCCAGAGCAGATTATTTTTTGGGGTCCACCAGTGGAGGTGATTCTTGTGGCCCACCAGTGGAGATGATTCATGGAGCCCACCAGTGAAGTTGATTCTTTGGGTCCTCCAAAGCAGATGATTCTTGGAGCCCACCAGTGGAGATGATTCTTGGGCCCCACCAGTGGTTTTGTTTCTTGGGTTCCACCATTGGAGATGATTCTTGGGGTCACCAGTGGAAGTGGTTCTTGGGGCCCATTTATGGAGATCATTCTTGGGGCTCACCAGTAGAGTTTTTTGGGGTCCACAAGTTGTATGGTTCTTGGGGTCCACAAGTGGTGTTGATTCTTTGGGCCCACCAGTTGAGTTGCTTTTTGGACCCACCAGTGAGCTTATCCTTGTGTCCCATCCTGCATGATGATTTTTGTGGGTTTCACCAGTGGAAGTTTATTCTTGAGGCGCCACAGGCCCCCCCCCACCCCCACCCCCCCCCCCCCACCCCCCCCTCCACCAACACCTCACACAAGGTGGTAGGTTTATTGTTTGGGGTCCACCATTGAAGTTGATTCTTAGAGCCCACCAGTGGATTTTATTCTTGGGGCCCACCAGTGAAGATGATTATTGGGACAAAGCAGTAAAGTCGATTCCTGGGCCCACTATTAAAATGATGCTTGGGGCCCCCGGTAGTAGTTGATGCTTTGGGCCCACAAATAGAATTGATTTTTGAGGCCCACCAGTGGAGTTGATTCTTGGGGTCCACCAGTGAGATTGATTCTTGGGGCCCACCAGTGGATTTGGTTCTTGGGCCCACCAGTGGATTTGGTTCTTGGGACCCACCAGTGGAGATCATTCTTGGGGCTGACCAATGGAGATGATTCTTAGGGCCCACCAGTGGAATTGGTTCTTGGTGCCCACCAGTGGATTTGGTTCTTGGGGCCCACCAGTGAAGGTGATTCTGGGGCCCACCAGTGGAGGTGATTCTGGGTTCCCACCCAGTGGATGTGGATTCAGGGTCCCACCAGTGGAGGTTATTCTGGTGGCCACCCAAGGAGATGATTCTTGGGCCCACCAGTGGGAGTTGAATTCTTGGGTCTTACCAGTTGGCTGGATGATTCTTGTGTGTACTACCAGTGGAGTTGATTCTGAGGGCCCATCAGTGGGAGGTGATTCAGGGGCCAAAGTGAGATGATTCTTGGTCCACCAGTGGAGATGATTCTTAGGGCTGACCAATGGAGATGATTCTTAGGGCCCACCAGTGGAATTGGTTCTTGGTGCCCACCAGTGGATTTGGTTCTTGGTGCCCACCAGTGGATTTGGTTCTTGGGGCCCACCAGTGGAGGTGATTCTGGGGCCACCAGAGGGAGTGATTATGGGGGCCACCATATCAGATCATTGCTTAGGCTGACGCAACTGGAAATGATTCTTAGGGCCCACCATTGGATATGGTTCTGGGGCCCCACCAGTGGAGGTGATTCTGGGCCCACCATGGAGGTGAATCTGGGCCCAGCCATTTGAGCTGATTCATGAAGCCCTCCAATGGACTTGATTCGTTGGGGCCACCAGAGACAGATGATTTTGTGTGGGGCCCCACCAGTGACGGTGATGTCTTGGGGCCCACGCAGTGAGATGAATCTTAGTGGCCCCCTTGAGATGAATTATCATGGCCACCAGTGGAGATGAAGTCCTGGGTCGCCACCATGGAGTATTGATTCCTGGGGCCCACCAGTGAAGTTGGATCTTGGGGTCCACCAGTGAAGATGATTCTTGGGGCCCACCAGTGAAGATGATTCTTGGGGCCCACCAGTGGAGATGATTCTTGGGACCCAACGGTGGAGTTGATTCTTGGGGCAAACCAGAGATATTGATTCTGTGTCCCAACCTCTAGATCGATGCCGATTGGACCCTACAAGATAGAGTTGATCCTGGAGGCCAGCAGTAGAATAGATTCTTGTGGCCCACCGTGAGTTGATTTTTTGTGGGCCCACCAGTGGAGGTAATTCATTGGGCCCAGCCAGTGGAGGTAATTTTTGGGCCCACCCGTGGAGAGGTAATATTATTGGGTCCCACCAGTGTAGATAAATTTTGGCCCCTAATAGTGTTGATTTCATGGGCCCACAAATGGTGTTGATTTCTTTGGGGCCCACAAGTGGTATTGATTCTTGAGCCACCATTAGATTTGAGATTCTTGGGGCCCAGCCATTGGAGATGATTCTTGGGGTCACCAGTGGATGGTTTGCACTGTGCCAGTATCTATGGGAGACAATCTTGGGGCTCACCAGTAGATAATTTTTTTGGGTCCACCAGTAATTTCATTTTTGGGGGTCCACATGGTAATGGTTCTTGGGCCCACAATGTTGTTGATTCTTTGGGCCTACAGTTGAGTGTTGCTTTTTGGGCCCACCAGTGTAGTTAAACCTTGAGGGCCCTATAAGTGAGGAGAAGTATTTTTGGTGTTCACCAGTTGAGTTTATTCTTGTGGCCCACCAGTGTGAGATGATTCTTGGGCCACCATTGTAAGTTGAGATTCTTATGGCCCCACCAGTTGTAGTGTGATTCTGCGTCCCACCAGTGGAGGTGGATTCTGGAGCCCCCCATTGGTGTAAGCTGATTCTTGAAGCCCTCCAATGGACTTGATTCTTGGGGCCACCAGAGCAGATGATTTTTGGGGCCACCAGTGGAGGTGATTCTTGGGGCCCACCAGTGAAGATGATTCTTAGGGCCACCAGTGGAGATGATTCTTGAGGCCACCAGTGAGATGAATTGCCTGGTGCCCCCCAATTAGTGATTGCGCTGGGTGCCCACCAGTGAAGTTGGATCTTGGGGTCCACCAGTGAAGATGATTCTTGGGGCCCACCAGTGAAGATGATTCTTGGGGCCCACCAGTGAAGATGATTCTTGGGACCCACCAGTGGAGTTAATCCTTTAGGGCCTATAAGTGGAGAAGATTTTTGGGGATCACCAGTTGAGTTTATTCTTGTGGCCCACCAGTGGAGTTGATTCTTGGGGTCCACCATTGAAGTTGATTCTTAGGGCCCACCAGTGGAGTTGATTTTTGGGTCCACCAGTAAAGATGATTAATGGGTAAACCAGTAGATGTCGATTCCTGGCGTGCCCACTAGTAGATTGATGCTTGGGGCCCCACCTGGTAAGTTTGATGGCTTTGGGCCCACCAATCGCATTGATTGTTGGGCCCCACCAGTGGAGTTGATTCTTGGGTCCACCAGTGAGATTGATTCTTTATGCCAATTAGTGGAGTTGATTCTTGGGGCCCACCAATGGAGTATCCTTGGGACTGACCAATGGAGATGATTCTTAGAGCCCACCAGCGGAATTGGTTCATGGGGGCCACCAGTGGATTTGGTTCTTGGGGCCCACCAGTGGAGGTAATTCTGGGGCCCACCAGTGGAGCCGATTCTTGGTGCCCTCCAGTGGTCTTGATTCTTTGGGCCAAACAGTGGAGTTGGTTCTTAGGGCTCTCCAGAGCAGATTATTTTTGGGGTCCACCAAGGAGGTGATTCTTGTGGCCGCAATCAGTGGAGATGATTCATGGAGCCCACCAGTAAAGTTGATTCTTGGGTCCCTGCCAAATCAGATGTTCTTGGAGCCCACCAGTGTGAGATGATTTCTTGGGCCCCACCATAAGGAGATATATTCTTGGGTCCCACCCATTGAGATGATTCTTGGGGTCACCAGTGGAAGTGGTTCTTGGGGCCCATTTATGGAGATCATTCTTGGGGCTCACCAGTAGAGTTTTTTGGGGTCCACAAGTTGTATGGTTCTTGGGGTCCACAAGTGGTGTTGATTCTTTGGGCCCACCAGTTGAGTTGCTTTTTGGAGCCCACCAGTGGAGCTGATCCTTGGGGCCCATCAGTGCAGATGATTTTTGGGGTTCACCAGTGGAGTTTATTCTTGTGGCCCACCAGTGGAGTTTATTTTTGGGGTCCACCATTGAAGTTGATTCTTAGAGCCCACCAGTGGATTTTATTCTTGGGGCCCACCAGTGAAGATGATTATTGGGACAAAGCAGTAAAGTCGATTCCTGGGGCCCACTAGTAGAGATGATGCTTGGGGCCCACCTGTAGAGTTGATGCTTTGGGCCCACAAATAGAATTGATTTTTGAGGCCCACCAGTGGAGTTGATTCTTGGGGTCTACCAGTAAGATTGATTCTTGGGGCCCACCAGTGGATTTGGTTCTTGGGACCCACCAGTGGAGATCATTCTTAGGGCTGACCAATGGAGATGATTCTTAGGGCCCACCAGTGGAATTGGTTCTTGGTGCCCACCAGTGGATTTGGTTCTTGGGGCCCACCAGTGAAGGTGATTCGGGGGCCCACCAGTGGAAGTGATCTGGGGGCCCACCAGTGGAGGTTTGATTCTGGGCCCACATTGGGAGGGAATCTGGGCCCACCATTGGAGATGATTCTTGGGCCCCCAGTGAGCTGATTCTTGAACCTTCCAATGGACTTGAATCTTGGGCCACAGACAGATGATTTTGGGGCCACCATGGAGGTGGAATTCTTGGGCCCGACCATTGGAGATGAATCTTAGGCCACCAGTGAAGATGATTTCTTGATGCCACCAGTGGAGATGAGTTCCTGGGCCCACCATTGGAGATGATCCCCATGGGCCCACCATTAAGTTGATTAGCCTGGTTGCCCACCAGTGAAGTGTTGGATCTTGGGGTCCACCAGTGAAGATTGGATCTGGGGTCCACCAGTGGAAGATGAATTTTCTTTGGGGCCCACCAGTGAAGATGATTCCTTGGACCCCAACAGTGGATGTTTTGATCTTAGGGCCCACCAGTGGAGAGAGATACTTGGGTCACACCAGTAAAGATGATGAATTGGGTAAACCAGTAGAGTCGATTCCTGGCGCCCACAAGTAGAGTTGATGCTTGGGGCCCACCAGTAGAGTTGATGCGTTGGGCCCACAAATAGAATTGATTTTTTGGGCCCACCAGTGGATTTTGATTTTCTTGGTCCACAGTGAGATTGATTCTTTATGCCAATTAGTGGAGTTGATTCTTGGGGTCCGCCAGTGGAGTTAATTCTTGGGGCCCACCAATGGAGAGTATTCTTGGGACAGACCAATGGAGAAGATTCTTAGAGCCCACCAGCGGAATTGGTTCATGGGGGCCACCAGTGGAGTTTGGTTCTTGGGGCCCACCAGTGGAGGTGATTCTGGGGGCCCACCCAGTGGGAGCCGGATTCTGAGCCCTCCAGTGGTCTTGATTCTGTGGCCAAACAGAGGAGTTTGGTTCTTAGGGCCTCCAAGCAGATTATTTTTGGGGTCCACCAGTGGAGGTGTTCTTGTGGCCCCACCAGTGGAGATGAATCATGGAGGCCACCATGAAGTTGAATCATTGGGTCCTCCAAAGCAGAATGATCTTGGTGCCCACCAGTGGAGATGATTCTTGGGCCCCACCAGTGGAATTGATTCTTGGGGTCCACTATTGGAGATGATTCTTGGGGTCACCAGTGGAAGTGGTTCTTGGTGCCCATTTATGGAGATCATTCTTGGGGCTCACCAGTAGAGTTTTTTGGGGTCCACAAGTTGTATGGTTCTTGGGGTCCACAAGTGGTGTTGATTCTTTGGGCCCACCAGTTGAGTTGCTTTTTGGAGCCCACCAGTGGAGTTTATCCTTGGGGCCCATCAGTGCAGATGATTTTTGGGGTTCACCAGTGGAGTTTATTCTTGTGGCCCACCAGTGGAGTTTATTTTTGGGGTCCACCAGTGGAGTTGATTCTTGGGTCCACCAGTGAGATTGATTCTTTATGCCAATTAGTGGAGTTGATTCTTGGGGTCCGCCAGTGGAGTTAATTCATCTGGTTTTTTTTTTTTGGGCCCACAATGGGTGAGGAGTAGTTCTTGGACAGACCAATGGAGAAGATTCTTAGAGCCCACCAGCGGAATTGGTTCATGGGGGCCACCAGTGGATTTGGTTCTTGGGGCCCACCAGTGGAGGTGATTCTGGGGCCCACCCGTGGAGGGGATTCTTGGGGCCCACCAGTGGTGTTGATTCTTGGGGCCCAACAGTGGAGTTGGTTCTTGGGGCACTCCAGAGCAGATTATTTTTGGGGCCCACCAGTGGAGGTGATTCTTGTGGCCCACCAGTGGAGATGATTCATGGAGCCCACCAGTGAAGTTGATTCTTTGGGTCCTCCAAAGCAGATGATTCTTGGAGCCCACCAGTGGAGATGATTCTTGGGGCCCCCACAGTGTGAATTGTGATTCTTTGGGGTCCACCATTGAGATGATATCTTGGGGTCCACCAGTGGAATTTTTCTAGTGGTCCCATTTATGGAGATGATTCTTGGGGTCACCAGTAGAGTTTTTTTGGGGTCCCACAAGTATGTATGTGGTTCTTTGGGTCCCACAAGTGGTAGTTGAATTCTTTTGGGCCCACCAGGTTGATTGCATATTGGAGCCCACCGACTGGAGATTTATCCTGGGGCCGCAAGCAGTGCAGATGATTTTAGAGGGTTCACCATGGAGGTTTTATTCATGTTGCCCACCATGGAGTTTTATTTTTGGGGGGTCCACCATGAAGTTGATTCTTAGTAGCCCACCAGTGGATGTTTATTCTTGGGGCACCCCCAGTGAAGTAGAGATTTATGTGCACAAAGCAGTAAATTCCTAATTCCTGGGGCCCACAAGTAGAGATGAAGCTTGTGGCCCACCTGGTAGAGTTGATTGCGTTTGGAGCCCTCAAATAGAAATTTGATTTTTGAGCCCCCAGTGTAGTTGATTCTTGGGGTCAACCAGTAAGATTGATTCTTGGGGCCCACCGATGGATTTAGGTTCTATTGGACCCACCATTTGTAGATCCATTCTTAGGGCTGACCAATGCAGATGATTCTTAGGGCCCACCAGTGGAATTGGTTATTGGTGCCCACCAGTGGATTTGGTTCTTGGGGCCCACCAGTGAAGGTGATTCGGGGGCCCACCAGTGGAGGTGATTCTGGGGCCCACCAGTGGAGGTGATTCTGGGGCCCACCAGTGGAGATGATTCTTGGGCCCACCAGTGGAGCTGATTCTTGAAGCCCTCCAATGGACTTGATTCTTGGGGCCACCAGAGCAGATGATTTTTGGGGCCACCAGTTTGAGTGATTCCTTGGGGCCCACCGCTGGAGATGATTCCTTACGGCTACCAGATGGTGAGATGATTCCTTGAGGCCTCCATGGAGATGATTCCTGGTCCGGGCACCCGTGTGAGATGGATTCCTGGGGCCCACCAGTAGAGTTGAATCCTGGGGCCCACCAGTGAAGTTGGATCTTGGGGTCCACCAGTGAAGTTGGATCTTGGGGTCCACCAGTGAAGATGATTCTTGGGGCCCACCATATGGAATAAGATTCTTGGGACCCTAAACATTGGAGTTGATTCTTAGGCCTATATCCAGTGGAGTTATGATTCTTGGGTCCACCAGTAAAGATGATTATTGGGTTAAACCAGTCGAGTCGATTACCTGGCGGCCCACTAGTATGAGAGTTGATGCGTTGGGCCACCTGAAGAGTTGATGCTTTGGTCCCACAAATATGAATTTGATTTTGGGTGCCACCAGTGGAGTTGATTCTTGGTCCACCAGTGAATTGATTCTTTTATTCACTTTAGTGTAGTTTAGATTCTTGTGTCGCCAGTGGATTTAATTCCATGGGGCCCACCAATGGAGAGTATTCTTGGGACAGACCAATGGAGAAGATTCTTAGAGCCCACCAGCGGAATTGGTTCATGGGGGCCACCAGTGGATTTGGTTCTTGGGGCCCACCAGTGGAGGTGATTCTGGGGCCCACCAGTGGGCTGTATTCTTGTAGCCTCCAGTGGTCATGAGTTCATGGGCCAACAGTGGTGAGTTTGTTTCTTAGGGCTCTCCAGAGAAGATTATTTTTGGGGTCCACCAGTGGAGGTGATTCTTGTGGCCCACCAGTGGAGATGATTCATGGCCCACCAAGTGAAGTTGATTCTGTTGGGTCCACCAAAGCAGATGATTCTTAGGCCCACCAGTGGATATGAAATCTTGGGCCCCACCAGTGGAATTGTATTCTTGGGGTTCCACCATTGAGATGATTCTTGGGGTCACCATGGAGTGGTTTTCTTGGTGGCCCATTTAATGAGATCATGTCTTGGGCTCACGCAGTATAGTTTTTTGGGTCCACAATTTGTATGTTTTTATTGGGGACCACAAGTGGTGATGATTCTTTGGGCCCAGCTCAGTTGAGTTGCTTTTTGTGAGCCCACAGTGGAAGTTATCCTTGTGGGGCCCCATGCAGTGCAGAATGATTTTTTGGGTTGGCACCATGTGGAGTTTATTCATGTGGCCCACCAGTGGATGTTGATTCTTGTGTCCACCATTAAAGTTGATTCTTAGACTCCACCAGTGGATTTTGATTCTTGGGGCCAGTCAGTGGTAGAGATATGGGATTAAACCAGTTGAGTCATCCGGTGCCCACAGTTAGAGTTGATGCTCTTGGCCCACAAATAGCATATGATTCTTGGGGTCACGGTGGAGTTGATCTTGGGGTTCCATCAGAGGGGGATTGATTCTTAGGGTCCCACCAAGCAGAATGATCTTGTAACCCACCAGTGAAGTTGATTCTTTCGGCCAATTAGCGGAGTTGATTCTTGGGGCCACCAGTGGAGTTGATTCTTGGGACCCACCAATGGTATTGATTCTTGGGTTTCACCAGTGGAGCTGATACTTGGGGCCCACCAGTGGATTTGGTTCTTGGGGCCCACCAGTGTGATGGTCAGTTCTTGGGTCAGACCAATGGAGATTATTTTTTTAGGGCCCACCAGGGTGGAATTGTTTCATGGGCCCACCAGTGGATTTGTTCTTGGGCCCACCAGTGGATTTGGTTCTTGGGGCCCACCAGTGGATTTGGTTCTTGGTGCCCACCAGTGGAGGTGATTCTGGGGCCCACCAGTAGAGGTGATTCATGGGGCCCACCAGTAGAGATGATTCTTGGGTTCCACCAGTAGAGTCGATTCTTGGGGCCCACCTATGGAGTTGGTTCTTGGAGGTGATTCTTGGGGCCCACCAGTAGGGACGATTTTTGGGTTCCACCAGTGCAGGTGATTGTTTTTTGGGGCCCACTATAAGAGGATTTCTTGGGGCCCACCAGTGAAGTTAGCTCTCGGGGCCCACCAATAGATTTGATTTTTGGGGCCCACCAATGGAGTTGATTATTGGAGCCAACGAGTGGAGTTGATCCTTGGTGCCCATCAGTGGAGTTGATTCTTGGGTTTCACCATTGAAGTTGATTCTTAGGGCCCTCCAGAGCAGATCATTCTTGGGACCCACCCAGTGTTAGTTGATTCTTGGGCCCACCAGTGAGAATGGTATCCATGTGGACTCACCAAAGAGTTGATATTTGGGGCCCTCCATTACAGTTGATTTTTGGGGCCCTCCATTACAGTTGATGTTTGGGGCCCTCCATTACAGTTGATTTTTGGGGCCCTCCATTGGAGTTGATTTTGGGGGCCACAAGTAGTGTTGATTCTTGTGGCCTACAAGTAGTGTTGATTCTTGAGTTCATCAGTGGAGATGATTCTTAGGGCCACCAGTGGAGAGCATTCTTGGGTCCACCAGTAGAGATGATTCCTGGGGCCCACCAATGGATAAGAATCTTCGGGCCTCCAGTGGAGGTTGCTTCAAGAGGTCACCAGTGGAGATGAATTCTTGGAGGGCCGTACCAGTGTAGTTGATTACTTTGGGCTCACCATGGAGAAGATTCCTGTGTGGACACCAGTGAAGATTAGGTCTTGGGACACCAGTGAAGATGATTCCTGAGCCCACCAGTGGAGATGATTTTTGGGTCCTATCAGTAGAGCTGATTCATGGGAGCCCACCAATGGAGTTGATTCTTTGTGCCCATCAGTGGACAGGATTCTTGAGGACACCAGTGAAGATGATTCTTGAGGCCTACCAGTGGAGTTTATTCTTGAAGGCAACTAGTGGAATTGGTTCTTGGGGTCCACCAGTAGTAGATGATGTTCAAGGGCCCCACCATGGAGTTCTATTTTTGGGGCTCACCAGTGGAGTTGATTCCTGGGGCACACCTGTAGAGTTTGATGCTTGAGCCCGACAAATTGAGTTTGATTCTTGGACCCCACCAGTGACAGAGATCCCTTGGGGCCACTAGTGGAGGTGATTCTTTGGGACCACCAGTGATGGTTAATCTCCCTGGTCACCAGTGGAGATTGATTCCCTGGGCCCACCATAGGAGTTGATTCCTGGTGCCCACCAGTGAAGCTTGGATCTTTGGGTCCACCATAAATAGAGCTGTGGGGGCCTCACCAGTGAAGATGATTCTTGGGGCCCACCAGTGAAGATGATTCTTGGGACCCAACGGTGGAGTTGATTCATGGGGCAAACCAGTAGATTTGATTCTTGGGTCCCACCTCTAGAGTTGATGCTTTGGACCTACAAGTAGAGTTGATCCTGGAGGCCAGCAGTAGAATTGATTCTTGGGGCCCACCAGTGGAGTTGATTTTTGGGGCCCACCATGAGGTAATTTTTTGTGGGCTCCACCAGTGGGAGAGTAAATTGGGGCCCACAAATATGTTTATTCTTTGGGGCCCACAAATGGTGTTGATTCTTGGGGCCCACAAGTGGTATTGATTCTTGAGTCCACCAGTAGAGTTGATTCTTGGGGCCCACCAGTGGAGATGATTCTTGGGGTCACCAGTGGAGGTGGTTCTTGGTGCCCAACTATGGAGATCATTGTTGGGGCTCACCAGTAGAGTTAATTTTTTGGGTCCACCAGTAGAGTTCATTTTTGGGGTCCACATGGTATGGTTCTTGTGGCCCACAAGTGGTGTTGATTCTTTGGGCCTACCAGTTGAGATGCTTTTTGGGGCCCACCAGTGGAGTTAATCCTTAAGGGCCTATAAGTAGAGAAGATTTTTGGGGTTCACCAGTTGAGTTTATTCTTGTGGCCCACCAGTGGAGTTGATTCTTGGGGTCCACCATTGAAGTTGATTCTTAGGGCCCACCAGTGGAGTTGATTCTTGGGTCCACCAGTAAAGATGATTATAGGGGTAAACCAGTCGAGTCGATTCCGGGCGCCCACTAGTAGAGTTGATGCTTGGGGCCCACCTGTAGAGTTGATGCTTTGGGCCCACAAATAGAATTGATTTTTGGGGCCCACCAGTGGAGTTGATTCTTGGGTCCACCAGTGAGATTGTTTCTTTATGCCAATTAGTGGAGTTGATTCTTGGGGTCCGCCAGTGGAGAGTATTCTTGGGACTGACCAGTGGAGATGATTCTTAGGGCCCACCAGCGGAATTGGTTCATGGGGGCCACCAGTGGATTTGGTTCTTGGGGCCCACCAGTGGAGGTGATTCTGGGGCCCACCAGTGGAGCTGATTCTTGGAGCCCTCCAGTGGTCTTGATTCTTGGGGCCAAACAGTGGAGTTGGTTCTTAGGGCTCTCCAGAGCAGATTATTTTTGGGGCCCACCAGTGGAGGTGATTCTTTTGGCCCACCAGTGGAGATGATTCATGGAGCCCACCAGTGAAGTTGATTCTTTGGTCCTCCCAAAGTAAGAAGGATGATTCTTGGAGCCCACCAGTGAATAGAATGATACTTGGGCCCCACACATGGAAATTGATTCTTGGGTCCACCATTGGAATGATTCTTGGGTCACCATGGAAGTGGTTTGCTTGGGCCCATTTATGGAGTTCATTCTTTGGGGCCTCACTCAGTAGAGATTTTGGGGTCCACAAGTTGTATGGTTATTGGGGTCCACAAGTGGTGTTGATTCTTTGGGCCCACCAGTTGAGTTGCTTTTTGGAGCCCACCAGTGGAGTTTATCCTTGGGGCCCATCAGTGCAGATGATTTTTTTGGGTTCACCAGTGGAGTTTTATTCTTGTGGGCCCATCATGGAGTTATTATTTTTGGGTCCACCATTGAAGTTGATTCTTAGAGCCCCACCATTGGATTTTTCTTTCTGGTGTCTCCCCACCAGTGAAGATGATTATTGGGACAAAGCAGTAAAGTCGATTCCTGGGGCCCACTAGTAGAGATGATGCTTGGGGCCCACCTGTAGAGTTGATGCTTTGGGCCCACAAATAGAATTGATTTTTGAGGCCCACCAGTGGAGTTGATTCTTGGGGTCCACCAGTGGATTTGGTTCTTGGGGCCCACCAGTGGATTTGGTTCTTGGGACCCACCAGTGGAGATCATTCTTAGGGCTGACCAATGGAGATGATTCTTAGGGCCCACCAGTTAGAATTGGTTCTTGGTGTCTCGCACCATTGGATTTGGGTTCTTGGTGCCCACCAGTTGAAGTTGATTTCGGCCCACCAGTGGAGGTTATTCAGGGGCCGACCAGAGGAGGTGATTCTGGGCTCACCATTGAGTGTGTATTTCTGGGGGCCCACCAGTGTAGGTTTTATTCTGGGGGCCACGCAGTGGAGATGCTGTCTTGTGGCCCACCAGTGGAGTTGAGTTCTGGGGTCTTGACCAGTGAGTTTTCTTGGGGTCACCAGTGGAGTTGAATTCTTGGGGCGCCCACCAGTGGATTTGGTTCTTGGGGCCCACCAGTGGATTTGGTTCTTGGGGCCCACCAGTGGATTTGGTTCTTGGGGCCCACCAGCAGATTTGGTTCTTGGGACCCACCAGTGGAGATGATTCTTAGGGCTGACCAATGGAGATATTCTGGGGGGGGGGGGGGGGGGGTTTTTAGGCCCACCAGTGGAATTGGTTCTTGGTTCCCGACCAGTGTATTTGGTTCTTGGAGCCCACCAGAGGAGGTGATTCTGGGGGCCAACAGTGGAGATGATTCTTGGGCCCACCAGTGGAGATGATTCTTAGGGACTGACCAATGGAGATGATTCTTAGAGCCCACCAGCGGAATTGGTTCATGGGGGCCACCAGTGATATGTGTTCTTGGGGGGCCCACCAGTGGGAGTTGATTCTTGGGGCCACCAGTGGAGTTGATTCTTGGGGCCACCAGTGGAGATCATTCCTAGGGCTGACCAATGGAGATGATTCTTAGGGCCCACCAGTGGATTTGGTTCTTGGGGCCCACCAGTGGAGGTGATTCTGGGGCCCACCAGTGGAGGTGATTCTGGGGCCCACCAGTGGAGCTGATTCTTGAAGCCCTCCAATGGACTTGATTCTTGGGGCCACCAGAGCAGATGATTTTTGGGGCCACCAGTGGAGGTGATTCTTGGGGCCCACCAGTGGAGATGATTCTTAGGGCCACCAGTGGAGATGATTCTTGAGGCCACCAGTGGAGATGATTTTATTGGTGCCACCAGTTTGAGATGTATTCTTGGCCAGCGAGGTGGAGATGATCTGGGGCCTCCATGTGGAGATGATTCTTGGTGCCACCAGTTGAGAGTGATTCTGGTGCTACCAGTGGAGATGATTCTTGGGCCCATCAGTATAGCTGATTTTAGGGGCTCCACCAGTGGAGCTGATTCTTGGGGCCACCAGTGGAGCTGATTCTTGGGGCCAACCATGGAGTTGACTCTTTGGGCCACCAGTGGAGTTGA
Organism: Phyllomedusa bahiana; assembly: GCA_025379985.1. Lineage (NCBI taxonomy): Eukaryota > Metazoa > Chordata > Amphibia > Anura > Hylidae > Phyllomedusa > Phyllomedusa bahiana. The sequence goes on along the minus strand of JAODAL010021283.1, from coordinate 11,737 downwards.
TTTTAGGACTACTGTACATTGCGCTCTGCTTCTCTTTCTATGCCTTTCTCTCTAAAAGCAGCACCTGGCCTATCATACCCAGGGGCCCATATTGCTCTGGGGCCCACTGGAGATTTCACTTGTGGGCCAGTGTCAGCCTGTGATGCGGCAGGAGGTGATGACTCCACCATGCCGTTATCTAGTCACTGGTGCAGTGCCCTAATGGAGTAGAGCTGCAGTGTAAAGCATGATGGAGCCTTGCATTGGTGCACTGCACCCCTCCTTCTTCGGATAGTCTGTAGTTTTAGTGGCACAGCTGACAGCCCCCTGTAGGGGCCCGCTATGAGCCCTGGCCCCTCGCCCCATCCTGGTGGCTTGTTTGTCTGTTATTTCACCTGGGCTGCTCCATAAAATGCTCTGCTCCTAAATAAACAGCGCATAATGGAGCTCTGTGCCGCAGGTCACCCCCGCCGCCACCCCCAGCACCTCCGCCGCCACATTCATCACAATTGGTGTTGTCCCAGCAGACAAGCAACGCCCTGTGTGGCCCCAGATGTGTGAGTGCCACTGTGTATGTGGAGGTGGGGCACTGATTAGAGTGTGAGCTCCTGGGGACAGCAGATATGTGTGTAACAGAGTGTGAGCTCCTGGAAACAGCAGATACATGAGTAACATTAGAGTGTGAGCTCCTGGGGACATCAGATATGTGTGTAACATTAGAGTGTAAGCTCCTGGAAACAGCAGATACATGAGTAACATTAGAGTGTGAGCTCCTGGGAACAGCAGATATGTAACAGAGTGTAAGCTCCTGGGGACAGCAGATATGTAATATTAGAGTGTGAGCTCCTTGGGACAGCAGATATGTGTGTAACATTAGAGTGTAAGCTCCTGGGGACAGCAGATATGTGTGTAACGTTAGAGTGTGAGCTCCTGGGGACAGCAGATATGTATGTAACATTAGAGTGTAAGCTCCTGGGGACAGCAGATATGTGTGTAACATTAGAGTGTAAGCTCCTGGAAACAGCAGATACATGAGTAACATTAGAGTGTGAGCTCCTGGGGACAGCAGATATGTGTGTAACATTAGAGTGTAAGCTCCTGGGGATAGCAGATAGATGAGTAACATTAGAGTGTGAGCTCCTGGGGACAGCAGATATGTGTGTAACATTAGAGTGTAAGCTCCTGGAAACAGCAGATATGTGTGTAACAGAGTGTGAGCTCCTGGGGACAGCAGATACATGAGTAACCTTAGAGTGTGAGCTCCTGGGGACAGCAGATATGTGTGTAACATTAGAGTGTGAGCTCCTGGGAACAGCAGATACATGAGTAACATTAGAGTGTGAGCTCCTGGGGACAGCAGATATGTGTGTAACAGAGTGTGAGCTCCTGGGGATAGCAGATACATGAGTAACATTAGAGTGTGAGCTCCTGGGGACAGCAGATATGTGTGTAACAGAGTGTAAGCTCCTGGGGACAGCAGATATGTGTGTAACATTAGAGTGTAAGCTCCTGGGGACAGCAGATATGTGTGTAACATTAGAGTGTAAGCTCCTGGGGACAGCAGATACTTGTGTAACATTAGAGTGTGAGCTCCTGGGGACAGCAGGTATGTGTGTAACAGAGTGTGAGCTCCTGGGGACAGCAGATATGTGTGTAACAGAGTGTGAGCTCCTGGGGACATGAGTAACCTTAGAGTGTAAGCTCCTGGGGACAGCAGATATGTGTGTAACATTAGAGTGTGAGCTCCTGGGGAAAGCAGATACATGAGTAACATTAGAGTGTGAGCTCCTGGGGACAGCAGATATGTGTGTAACAGAGTGTAAGCTCCTGGGGACAGCAGATATGTGTGTAACATTAGAGTGTGAGCTCCTGGGGATAGCAGATACATGAGAAACATTAGATTGTAAGCTCCTGGGGACAGCAGATATGTGTGTAACATTAGAGTGTGAGCTCCTGGCGATATCAGATACATAAGTAACAGAGTGTGAGCTCCTGTGGACATCAGATCTGTGTGTAACAGAGTGTGAGCTCCTGTGGACATCAGATATGTGTGTAACAGAGTGTGAGCTCCTGGGGACAGCAGATACATGAGTAACATTAGAGTGTAAGCTCCTGGGGACAGCAGATATGTGTGTAACATTAGAGTGTGAGCTCCTGGGGACAGCAGATATGTGTGTAACATTAGAGTGTGAGCTCCTGGGGATAGCAGATACATGAGTAACAGAGTGTGAGCTCCTGGGGACAGCAGATATGTGTGTAACATTAGAGTGTGAGCTCCCGGGGATAGCAGATATGTGTGTAACATTAGAGTGTGAGCTCCTGGGGATAGCAGATATGTGTGTAACATTAGAGTGTGAGCTCCTGGGGACAGCAGATATGTGTGTAACATTAGAGTGTAAGCTCCTGGGGACAGCATATATGTGTGTAACAGTAGAGAGTTAGCTCCTGGGGACGGCGGATATGTGTGTATCAGAGTGTGAGCTCCTGGGGACAGCAGATATGTGTGTAACATTAGAGTGTGAGCTCCTGGGGACAGCAGATATGTGTGTAACAGAGTGTAAGCTCCTGGGGACAGCAGATATGTGTGTAACATTAGAGTGTAAGCTCCTGGGGACAGCATATATGTGTGTAACATTAGAGTGTGAGCTCATGGGGACAGCAGATATGTGTGTATCATTAGAGTGTAAGCTCCTGGGGACAGCAGATATGTGTGTAACATTAGAGTGTGAGCTCCTGGGGACAGCATACACTTGTGTAACATTAGATTGTGAGCTCCTGGGGATAGCAGATACATAAGTAACAGAGTGTGAGCTCCTGTGGACAGCAGTTATGTGTGTAACAGAGTGTGAGCTCCTGGGGATAGCAGATACATGAGTAACAGAGTGTGAGCTCCTGTGGACAGCAGATATGTGTGTAACAGAGTGTGAGCTCCTGGGGACAGCAGACACATGAGTAACATTAGAGTGTAAGCTCCTGGGGACAGCAGATATGTGTGTAACATTAGAGTGTGAGCTCCTGGGGATAGCAGATATGTGTGTAACATTAGAGTGTGAGCTCCTGGGGATAGCAGATATGTGTGTAACAGAGTGTGAGCTCCTGTGGACATCAGATATGTGTGTAACAGAGTGTGAGCTCCTGGGGACAGCAGATATGTGTGTAACATTAGAGTGTGAGCTCCTGGGGACAGCAGATATGTGTGTAACATTAGAGTGTAAGCTCCTGGGGACAGCAGATATGTGTGTAACAGAGTGTGAGCTCCTGGGGACTGCAGATATGTGTGTAACATTAGAGTGTGAGCTCCTGGAGACAGCAGATATGTGTGTAACATTAGAGTGTGAGCTCCTGGGGACAGCAGATATGTGTGTAACATTAGAGTGTGAGCTCCGGGCGACAGCAGATATGTGGGTAACATTAGTGTGTGAGCTCCTGGGGTTAGCAGATATGTGTGTAACATTAGAGTGTGAGCTCCTGGGGACAGCAGATATGTGTGTAACAGAGTGTGAGCTCCTGGGGACAGCAGATATATGTGAAAAATTAGAGTGTGACCTCATGGGGACACCAGATATGTGCGTAACCTTCGAGTGTGAGCTCCTGGGGACAGCAGATATGTGTGTAACATTAGAGTGTGCTCTCCTGGGGACAGCAGATATGTAACATTAGAGTGTGAGCTCCTGGGGATAGCAGATATGTGTGTAACAGAGTGTGAGCTCCTGGGGATAGCAGATATATGTGTAACATTAGAGTGTGAGTTCCTGGGACAGCAGATATGTGTGTAACATTAGAATGTGAGCTTCTGGGGACAGCAGATACATGAGTAACATTAGAGTGTAAGCTCCTGGGACCAGCAGATACATGAGTAACATTAGAATGTGAGCTCCTGGGGAAAGCAGATCTGTGTGTAACATTAGAGTGTGAGCTCCTGGGGACAGCAGATATGTGTGTAACATTAGAGTGTGAGCTCCTGGGGACAGCAGATATGTGTGTAACATTAGAGTGTGAGCTCATGTGGACAGCAAAATATGTAACATTAGAGTGTGAGCTCCTGGGGACAGCAGATATGTGTGTAACATTAGAGTGTATGCTCCTGGGGACAACAGATATGTAACAGAGTGTGAGCTCCTTGGGACAGCAGATATGTAACATTAGATTGTTAGCTCCTGGGGACAGCAGATATGTGTGTAACATTACAGTGTAAGCTCCTGGGAACAGCAGATACATGAGTAACATTAGAGTGTGAGCTCCTGGGAACAGCAGATACATGCTTAACATTAGAGTGTGAGCTCCTGGGAAGAGCAGATACATGCATAACATTAGAGTGTGAGCTCTTGGGAACAGCAGATATGTGTGTAACATTAGAGTGTAAGCTCCTGGGAACAGCAGATATGTGTGTAACATTAGAGTGTAAGCTCCTGGGGACAGCAGATGTGTGTAACATTAGAGTGTGAGCTCCTGGGAACAGCAGATATGTGTGTAACATTAGAGTGTAAGCTCCTGGGGACAGCAGATATGTGTGTAACATTAGAGTGTGAGCTCCTGGGAACAGCAGATATGTGTGTAACATTAGAGTGTAAGCTCCTGGGGACAGCAGATATGTGTGTAACATTAGAGTGTAAGCTCCTGGGGACAGCAGATACATGCATAACATTAGAGTATGTGTGTGAGTATTATTATTATTATTATTTATGTGCTCCTGGGGACAGCAGATACTTGCATAACATTAGAGTGTAAGCTCCTGGGAACAGGGCCGCCATTAGGGGGGTGCTGGGAACAGCAGATACATGCATAACATTAGTGTGTGAGCTCTTGGGAATAGCAGATACATGCATAACATTAGAGTGTGAGCTCTTGGGAACAGCAGATATGTGTGTAACATTAGAGTGTGAGCTCTTGGGAACAGCAGATACATGCATAACATTAGAGTGTGAGCTCCTGGGAACAGCAGATGCATGCTTAACAGAGTGTGAGCTCCTGAGTACAGTAGATTTATGTGTAACATTAGTGTGTGAGCTCTTGGGAATAGCAGATACATGCATAACATTAGAGTGTGAGCTCTTGGGAACAGCAGATACATGCGCAACATTGGAGTGAGAGCTCCTGAAGACAGTAGATGCATGTGTAACATTAGAGTGTAAGTTCCTGTGTACAGTACATACATGAGTGACATTAGAGTGTGAGCTCCTGGGGACAGTACATACATGAGTGACATTAGACTGTGAGCTCCTGTGTACAGTACATACATGAGTGACAGAGTGTGAGCTCTTGGGGACAGCAGACACTTGTGTAACATTAGAATGTGAGCTCCTGGGGACAGTAGATATGTGTGTAACAGAGTGGAAGCTCCTGGGGACAGTAGATACATGAGTAACATTAGAGTGTAAGCTCCTGGAGACAGCAGATACATCTATAACATTAGAGTGTGAGCTCCTGGGAACAGTAGATGCCTCTGTAACATTAGAGTGTGAGCTCCTGAGTACAGTACATACATGAGTGACATTAGAGTGTGAGTTCTGGGGGACAGCAGACACTTATGTAACATTAGAGTGTGAGCTCCTGGGGACAGCAGATACATTTGTAACATTAGAGTGTGAGCTCCTGGGAACAGCAGAGCTTATATAATATCTCCATATAGTGCTGATATACACTCACCGGCCACTTTATTAGGTACACCATGCTAGTAACGGGTTGGACCCCCTTTTGCCTTCAGAACTGCCTCAATTCTTCGTGGCATAGATTCCACAAGGTGTTGCAACGATGCTCAATTGGTACCAAGGGGCCCAAAGAGTGCCAAGAAAATATTCCCCACACCATGACACCACCACCACCAGCCTGAACCGTTGATACAAGGCAGGATGGATCCATGCTTTCATGTTGTTGACGCCAAATTCTGACCCTACCATCCGACATTCGCAGCAGGAATCGAGACTCAACAGACCAGGCAACGTTTTTGCAATCATCTACTGTCCAATTTCGATGAGCTTGGCAAATTGGAGCCTCAGTTTCCTTTCCTGTTCTTAGCTGAAAGGAGTGGCACCCGGTGTGGTCTTCTGCTGCTGTAGCCCATCTGCCTCAAAGTTGGCCGTACTGTGCGTTCAGAGATGCTCTTCTGCCTACCTTGGTTGTAACGGGCGGCTATTTGAGTCACTGTTGCCTTTCTATCAGCTCGAACCAGTCTGCCCATTCTCCTTTGACCTCTGGCATCAACAAGGCATTTCCGCCCACAGGACTGCCGCTCACTGGATGTTTTTTCTTTTTCGGACCATTCTCTGTAAACCCTAGAGATGGTTTGTGCGTGAAAATCCCCGGAGAAACAGCAGTTTCTGAAATACTCAGACCAGCCCTTCTGGCACCAACAACCATGCCACGTTCAAAGGCACTCAAATCACCTTTCTTCCCCATACTGATGCTCGGTTTGAACTGCAGGAGATTTTCTTGACCATGTCTACATGCCTAAATGCACTGAGTTGCCGCCATGTGATTGGCTGATTAGAAATTAAGTGTTAACGAGCAGTTGGACAGGTGTACCTAATAAAGTGGCCGGTGAGTGTAATTCCTCCAGACACAGCTTATATTATTCCTACATATAGGGCGACATGTATGAAGGGGCTTTACGCCAGTTTTCTGGCGTACACTGCGCCTCCCAGCCCGAATCCCGCTGTCGGACACAGCGTTCGGCACTTTCGGCTGCGGCCCGCATGAAGGGGCGGGCAGTGGGCGGGCAGTGGGCGCGGTGGGGCACGGTGTAGGCCTTCCTTTAATTCCCTAAAATCCTGTTTATTTCTTTATTTTCATTGCACCCATACTATTGATCCTTGGCTAACGAAAATAAGGAAATAAACATGATTTTAGGGAATATTTTTTTTTCGTTACCCCCATATTATTGCTCATTTTATATACACATCGGGACAACTTCTGTAGTGTTATAATGTGATTTCGGCCATGTACAGTTTGATTTCAGATTGCATTACAATACCCATAGGAGCGTCGCTCGCTCTCCCATTGGTCCAAATTACGGCGGCTCTTTGAAATTAGCCAATCACAGAGCGCGCTCAGAATTTCTTTTCCCCATAGAACTCTATGAGAAAGTAGCTCGCGCTCTGATTGGCTAAGCTGGACGAGCCCCCGCCGCTTCAACCAATCAGCTCGTTTCTGTCTTTTTACTGTATTTTGAACTGTCCCGCCTTTGAATATGATTGGTCCATTTTTCTCCATAGGCTAGAATGGGCTTTGTCGCTCCTAATTCTGATTGGTCAATTCTCCTCCATAGGTTAATAATGGGACATTGTCGCTCCTATTCTGATGGTCTAAACTTCTCCATAGGCTAGAATGGGACTTTGTCGCTCCTATTTGATTGGCCGAGCTAGGCGAGCCCCCGCTAGCTCAGCCAATCAGCTCTTTGCAGCCTTTTTACTGTATTTTGAACTGTCCCGCCGTGGATTCTGATTGGTCCAAACTCCTCCATAGCTAGAATGGGGCTTTGTCGCTCCTATTCTGATTGGTCTAAACTCCTCCATAGGCTAGAAAGGGGCTTTGTCGCTCCTATTCTGATTGGTCTAAACTTCTCCATAGGCTAGAATGGGACTTTGTCGCTCCTATTCTGATTGGCCGGTTTATGCCGACCAATGAGAATAGGTTTCAGGATTTGAATTACTGTATTTCCCAGCAATTTCCAATATCATATTTCTTGATATTGCGCCGTTCTCGAGTTTGGGAAAGTGATTTTATTTTTTAAGAAGTGTATTTTGTACATTCAGCTCCTTTCTGACACTGTTTTCCGCCTTTATAAAGGCGATTTTTTTCGGAATCATACTCCTGCTGCACGGAGCGGAGCGCCGAGATTTCTGTCGCTATCTTCGATCCGCTTCCTCGCATGTTCCGATCCTGCTTCACTTCGCCTCGGACGGAGGATTTAGACCCAAAAAATGTAGAACGCCTTTATAAAGGTGATTTTTGCTTCATACTCCGCACCGACATGTGGAATGATTTCTCGCTGTTCCAGCCTGTCTCGCATCGGAACAGATTCTCGGCGCAGTCCCGCACGGCGCCTAAGTCCCGCACTGCACCCCACACACTGGCGAGGCGCGGCGGACTTTTACCCGCATGTATGAATGCACTTCCTCGGACAGCGAAGCATAGGCGCAGCGCCGCACAGCGCCCATGTCCCCGCACTTCGCCTCATACGCTGGCGAGGCGTGGCGGACTTTACATGATATGTATGAGCGCCGCCCGGCCGCGACATAAATCAGGCGCAGATTCCGCCGGAAAACTGGCGGAAAACGGCGCCTCGACAAGGCGGGATTCATACATGTGGCCCATAGTGTTTATATTATTCCTCCATACACAGCTTATATAATACCTCCATACAGTGCTTATATTATACCTTCATACAGTGCTTATATAATACCTCCATACATTGCTTATATTATTGCTACATATAGCGCTTATATTATTCCTCCATACACAGCTTATATAATACCTCCATACACATCTTATAATATTCCTTCATACAGTGCTTATATAATATCTCCATACAGAGCTTATATTATACCTCCATATAGCGCCTATATAATACCTTCATATGGCGCTTATATAATTCCTCCATACAGTGCATAAATTATAGCTTCATATACGGATCTTATATAATACCTCCATACAGTGCCTATATAATACTACCATATAGAGTTTAGGTAATACCTCAATACAGAGCTTAAATTAAACCTCTATATTGTCTTTGCGTATTACCTCTATACTGTGCCTACATAACACATCCATACAGAGCTTATATGCCTCCATACAGATCTTATAAAACACCTCTATATAGTGCCTATATAATACCAAAATATAGTGCTTATATAAGACCTCCAACAGCTTATAAATACCCCCAAATCTTACAAATACCAAATACGTATTTAATAAATCCTACATTCTTTATAAAACCTCCATACATGTTAATAATCCTCAAAAGACTTATATAATACCCATACATGCTTATAAAAACCCAAAAGGTTTAAATAATACCCCCTACTGCTTAATAATACCTCATACAGACTTATATATCCCCATACGACTTACATAATACCTCCTCAAAATTTAATAATACCTCCATACATAGCTTATATAATACCCCCATAATGCTTAAAATACCTTCATACTTGCTTATAAAACTCCATACAGGCTTAAAATCCTCCATACAGTGTTACATAATACCTCTACAGTACTTATATAATCCCCAATTAACTTATTAATACCCAAACTTCAAAAATAATACCCCATACGTCTAAAATCCTCCATTAGAGCTTTTATAATACCTCCATACGTCTTATAAAAATACCTCCATAATGTTTTAATAATACCTCCTCAGTCTTTAAAAACCCCAACAGCTATATTACCTCTAACAGTGTTAATAATACCCCCAAACATCCTTATATAATATGTCCAAAAAGCTTAATAATCCTCCATACGCTTAATAATACCTCCTACTACTTATAAATACCTCCAAAAGGCTTATAATACCCCCAAACATGCTTTATATAATACCCCCTTCCATTCAGAACTTTTTTTAAAATACCTCCCTACGTCTTAAAATACCTCCATAATTCTTTAAAAAATACCCCCCATACAGTTTTTAAAAATTTTAAACCTCCATACAGACTTAAAATACCTCCATACATTGCTTAAAAATCCTTCCATACCTTTAAATACCCCATCATCTTAATAATCCCTCTCCATCCCCTTTTGCTTACATAATACCTCCATACAGACTTATAAAAATACCTCCTTTAAGACTTATTAATACCTCAACAGTTTTTAAAAAAACCTCCAACATATTTAAAAAAACCCTTTCCATACAACTTAATAATCCCCATAAAAGGTTTATAAAATACTCTACAGGTTTAAAAATTTTCCCCTTTAAAAACTTATATAATACCCATATTTTTCTTTAAATACCTCATAAAAGTACAATAAACCTCCATACAGGCTTATATAATCCCCATACCAGATTTAAAACCTCCCATACAGTCCCTTATATAATACCTCCGTACAGAGCTTATATAATGCCTCCGTACAGAGCTTACATAATACCTCCGTACAGTACTTATATAATACCTCCGTACATTGCTTATATAATACGTCCATACATTGCTTATAAAATTTCCTCCATAAGTGCTTAAAATCCTTCATACATTGCTTATAGAATACGTCCATACAGTGCTTACATAATACCTCCATACAGTGCTTACATAATACCTCCATACAGTACTTATATAATACCTCCATACATTGCTTATATAATACCTCCATACAGTGCTTATATAATACCTCCATACAGTGCTTACATAATACCTCCATACATTGCTTATATAAAAACCTCATAAAGCTTACATAATCCCTCCCACAGTACTCTAATTAAACCTTATACTTGCTTATATAAAACCTCTATACATGCTTAATAATACCTCCATACAATTTCCTTTAATAGGGCCATCCACAGCTTACATAAAACCTCCATACAGGCTTACAAATATACTTCATTAAGTCCTATTAAATAATACCTCCATACACTTAAAATACCTCTATACAGTGTACAATACCTCCATACAGAGCTTATATAATACCTCCATACATTGCTTATATAATACCTCCATACAGTACTTATATAATACCTCCATACATTGCTTATATAATACCTCCATACAGTGCTTACATAATACCTCCATACAGTACTTATATAATACCTCCATACAGTACTTATATAATACCTCCATACAGTGCTTATATAATACCTCCATACAGAGCTTATATAATACCTCCATACAGTGCTTATATAATACCTCCATACAGTACTTATATAATACCTCCATACAGTGCTTATATAATACCTCCATACAGTACTTACATAATACCTCCATACAGTGCTTATATAATACCTCCATACAGTGCTTATATAATACCTCCATACAGTACTTATATAATACCTCCATACATTGCTTATATAATACCTCCATACTATTAAAATCCTCCATACAGTCTTATAATACCTCAAAAAGCTTATAAAAACCCCTTCGGGCTATATAAAAACCCCAACAAGGGTTATAAATACTCCTAATTTTTAAATAATACCTCCATACAGTGTTAAATTAAAACCCCTCATAAAAAATTTATAAACCCCCATAAGGTTTAATAATCCCTCCATACAGAGCTTTTTAATACCTCCATACATACTTAAAAAACCCTCCATACAGGTTTAAAAATCCCCCAAATACTATATAATCCCTCCATAGGAGCTATATAAAAAACTCCAAATTTTAAAAACTATACGCTTATATAATACCCCATACAGTTTTATAAATACTCCTACGAGCTTTATAATACCCCTACATGTTAATAATACCCCAACAGTTTTACTAATACCCCCATACAGATTTTAAAATCCTCCTTAAAATTAAATTCTTTTTTAAAAACCTCCCATCAGTGCTTTAAATACCCCTAAATTTTCTTATTTAATACCTCCATACAGAATTTATACCTCCACAGTGAATTTTAATTCCTCCCATACAGAACTTATTAATACTCCATACATTGTTTTTTTAATACCTCCATACAGTGCTTATTAATCCCTCCTTTACAAATTCCCTAAACCTCAACAGGGCTTATATAATACCTCCATATATTGCTTATATAACACATTCACACAGAGATTATATAATACGCCCATATAATGCCTCCATATATTGCCTATATACCTCCATACAAAACAAAA
>JAODAL010021282.1:0-67451 GCA_025379985.1 Phyllomedusa bahiana | reverse complement strand
CCCAATAAAATAACAAAAGAAATGAAAAAAATAAAACAATTTTTAAAGCCCCCAAAACCACTACATTATAAAATAGGGGAAAAAAAAGATTTTTAAATTAAATACATAATACCCCTGCCCTGAAAATTTAACCCTTTGGGAAATTTCGAGAAACTAAATCAAAAAACCGGGCGGGTTTCTCGAATAAGGGGGTTTACGGGGCAAACCCCCCCGCCTCTCGGGGAGGGCCCCATTCTCAATCCCCCCAAAAAGAAATGGTTTGACTCCCCCTCCATGTTTCCCCAAAAAAAATGTTTTGAAACCATGGAGAATGCTACCAACATTTTTCCCACCCTATGGGAAGTCAAAAAGGGTTCGCCTAATACGAACTTAAAGGGGGCAAAGGTGCATCCCACATATTGCACTTTGAAATGTGTAAAACTGCCCCAAAAAATGAAAAATTTTTTTACTATTACAATTAGAATTTATTGATGGGGAAAAGTTTTGCCCGTAAATTTAAAAAAATAAATTGTTTGATTTTAAACAGAAGCACAAGCGAAACATCGGCTAGTCCCCCCACCTGAAAAAACCTATAAATGTTCAGCCAAAGACCCCTGGGATAGAAGAAAAAGGGGGTTTAACTCGGAAAAGGGCAAAGCCCCCAAGGTCGGGGTTTTCCCTCAAAACCCATATCTAATATTATTTTTCTAACATACTCTTATTTTCTTCCGAAAACCCGCAATTTTGGCAAAGTTTTTTTCCAATAGAAATTTTTGGGTTTTTTAAGGCCACGTAGGGTTTGCTGAAAGTTACACTGTTGCCAAAAAGTTTTGTCTATTTACTAAATTTTTTTTTTCTTAAACAAACAAATTCCTAAAAAACGAGATAAAATTTTTTGTTACGGGCTGGGCTTCCAGATCTCCCAAATACTAAAGCCTCTTTCTTGAGTCAAGTACAACTTCCCATTAAATGAAATTTTTAAAACTGCTCATCGTTGTGGAAAAACCCTGAAAAAGAGCCCCGGGAAAAACATTTCTAGATGTAAAAATATAAAAATTTATAGAGCCGGGATTCTGGGAAGATTTATGGTTTACATTTCTAATGTAAAAAAATTTTTAACCCTTTATAGTGCCCCCGGTTTCCCTGGAGAAGGGCCCGGGAAATTAATTTCTAGATTTAATAATATAACAATTAATGGGGGATCAAAATTCTGGAGAAGGGTCGGGAAAAAATTTCTAGATGTAAAAAAAAAACCAAGTTATATAACCGGGGATTCAGGAAAAGGGTCTGGGGACATTTCTAGTTTGAAAAATTTAAACAATTATAGTGATCAGGTTTCCCTGCAAAAAAGATCGGGATATTTTTTCTAGATGAAAATAATATAACAAATTATAGTGACCCCCTTTCTGGAAAGGGTCTGGATACATTTCAAATTTAATAAAATAAAAAAGTTATAGTGACCGGGGTTTCCGGGAGAAGGGCGGAAACATTTCAAAAAGTAATAGTATAACAAGTTATAGTACCCGGATTCATAGAAGGGTCGGGATACATTTCTTGATGTAAAAATTTAGAACAAATTATAGTGATAGGAATTTTCCGGAGAAAAAATCTGGAAACATTTCTAGTTTTAATAATATAACAAATTATATGACCAGGTTTCTATAAAAGGGGTTTCTGGATACATTTCAAAGATGAAAAAAATAAACAATTATAGGGATCGGGATTCGGAGAAGGGTCTGAGACATTTAGTGTAATAATAAAAAAGGGTTTAATAGTGATCGGGATTTGCAGAAAGACTGGATACATTTCTAGAGTAAAATATAACAAATTATAGTGCCCAAACGATTCGGAGAAGGGTCGGGGATACATTTCTAGATTTAAAAAATATAAACCAAGAAAAGGGTGACCGAGTTTCGGGAAAACCGGGCGGGGAATACATTTCTAGAGTAAAAATTAAAAAAATTTTAAATTTGGACCAGTTTTCGGAGAATTTTCTGGAGACATTTTTTTGATGTAATAATAAAAACAAAAAATAGTGATTCAGGATTCTGGGAAAAAACGGAACTTTCAAATTTGTAATAATATAAAAAAATTAAATTTGACCGGGATTTCAATGAAGGGTCGGATAAATTTCTAGATGTAAAAATTTAAAAAAACCAATTTAAAATTGGACCCGGGATTCTGGAAAAGGGTTTTGGAAGACATTTCTAGATTAAAAAAAAGAAAAAATTTTATAGGGATCGGGTTTCCCGGAAAAAATCGGGGATAAAATTTTCAAAAATTTTAAAAATATAACAATTAAGTGACCACGATTCTGGGGGAAGGTCGGGATGCATTTCAAAGATGTAATAAAAATTAAAAAGATATAGTGCCGGGGAGTTTCGGGAGAGGGGTCGGGATACATTTCAAAGAAATAATAAAAAAAAATTATAGTGACCGGGAATTCTGGAGAAGGGTCTGGATACTTTTCTAGAGGTAATAATATAACAAGTTATAGTAAACCGGGTTTTCCCTGGGGAAGGGTCTGGAACATTTCTAAATGTAAAAATATAACAATTAAAAGAAACCCGGGGATTCTGGAAAAAGGGCCCTGGTTTACTTTACCAGATGTAATAAAACAAGATACATTGGAAAGATAACGGGGAAAGATTTTCCTGGATCACTTCTAGAGGGTAAAATTAAAAAGGTTAAGTGCCCGGGTTTTCTGGAGAAGGGTCTGGATACATTTCTAGATGTAATAATAAAAAAATTTTTATAGGCCCCGGGATTTTTGAAAAGGGTCTGGATTTTTTATAGATGTAAAAATACCCAAGAAAAAAGGAAGGGGGGGCGCACAATAGTGTTATATTGTAAATAAAAAATTGAGAAAATAAGGGAAAGGGTAAATTTCCTCACCTTTTGGTGTTGCCTCTTTTTTTAAAGAAAAACACTCATAAGCTCTTCCCAGGCTATTTGTACCCCGTAGCCCTTACTAGGGCCCCAGCCGCTGGCTCTAAACCCTCCGTTGGGAAAAACCGGGGGAAAAAAAATTGGGCCCAAGGGAAGGGAAAAAAAGGGAAGGCCCCCCGGGGCGCATGAAATGGAAACAGAAAAAAGCCAGGCTATAGGCTTTTCATTAAAAAGGTTTTTTTTTCTTAAAAATGATCGGTGTTCCCGAGAAAAATTTTAAAAAACTAAACATAAAAAGTATTGACGCTTCGCGCGTACAGCCGCGCTTCATCAAAAGTAAAAAATATTAAGGAACACTGAGTTATTAAGTTATCAATAATTTCATTGGTTGTTTTTTTTAAGGTAAATGACGTAAAAGGGAAACCCGGTGTGAAAAAGAAGAGAAAATTGGACGGGGGAAAGTGTCAATTGATGTGAAGAAAAAAGGAAGAACGGGATGCCCCGGGGTTTAGACAGAACCCCGAGGCACATGTCTATCTTGATGTGGTAAAGACAAAATAAAAAAAAAAAACAAAAATTTGTGAATTTGCTTTGGGGTAGTGATTTCTGTTGACGGAACTAATAAGGTGATACTCTCGGGTGGCGATGTAGATAAAATCCCCACTGGAGTTTTAAAAAGAATAAAAATAGCGAGGAATTGATCGATCGAGGTTTAGAAGGGGAAAATAGGAATAGCCAAAAGGAAAAAAGGTGGAAAAATTACAAAAGGCCCAATGGAGAAACGGGTTTCTTTTAAAAATAACAGGCGCCAAAAGATTGTAAGAATAAGGGGCTTAAAATTTTGTATTTCCCTGGCTTGTTGGTTTTGAAAAAGAAGACTTGGGTTAAACCCAATGGTGGTATATAAGGGGAAAAGGGCTTGGGGTTGGTTTGTACAGGGGCCCATGAATAGGCCCAAACGTGGAGAAGTTTAAAAAGGTAAATGATTGGGGCTTTTTATCGGGAGTTACAGAGGACCAAGGAAATGAAAAATACTTCCTATAGAGAATATCAAAGAAAGTTTATAGAGTCGTGGTTTAAAAGTAGCCCGTCGGGATTATGTAGAGTCGAATCAGAAAAACTGAAAAAAAGTTGGAAGCATGAAAAACAACATAATATTTTGGAAAATTTTGATTAAGACTAACAACATTAGACTTTAAAAAATGTGCCCCAGTTAAATGTGTGATAGAGCATGGTAATGATACACTCATTATACTTAAGTAGGTCTGATTTTCATGAGGTTTGTATTAGATCCGAATCCTCGGGTATCTTATTTTTATTTGTTGATATTTTTAAATCATAAAACAATCCTTTAATTATATGGTTGTATTCATTCCATGATAACATTTAATTGGTCACAGTTAAATAAAATTTTTAATGTTGTTGGCTTTTAAAAAATTTAATAAATTTTTGTTTGTCTTTTCCTGGGCCAAATTTTTCGGGTTTTCTTTCGACCAAAAATTCCCGAGGGGGGAATTTTTAACCCACATCTAAACATTTCTTTATTTTCATAGGAAGATTTTTAATTCCATTGGTCCTTCTTAACTCCCGGATACAAGCCCAAACGTTTACCTTTTTAAACTTCTCCCCGTTTGCCTATTCAAGGGCCCCCTGTACAAACCAATCCCAAGCCCTCTTCCCTTTTTCACACCATTGGTTTAATCCCCAAGTCTTTTTTTTCACCATCACAGCCCCTGGGAAATAAAAAATTAATAAGGCCTTTTTCTCTACAAAAAATTTTCCCCTTTATTTTAAATAAGAATCCCCTTTCTCATTGGTCCTTTTTATTTGCCACCCCTTTTTTCCATGGTATCCCTACCAAATTAAAACCCCTCACGACAATTCCTCTCATTTCAGCTTTTACTCTCCCTTTATTTATCTACATCCCCCCCCCCCCGAGAGTATCACCTTATTAGTTCACGTACACACAGAAATCCCTCACACAAACGCAAATCACAACTTTTTGTTTTGTTTTTAATGTTGTCTTGCACACACATCAAGATAGACTGTCGCCTGGTATGGTTCTAGTTAACCCCCGTGGTCATCCCGTCTCTACCTTCGTTCGTCTCACATCAGATTGACACTTCCCCTGTCCAATATACGTCTCTTCATTCTTCAAAAACCTGTTCCTGTTCAACGTCATTTACCTGTAAAACAAACAACCAATAGATAGGTATTGATAACATTATAATACACAGTGTTTCCTGAATATTTTTACTTCGTGATGAAGCGCGGCTGTACGCGCGGAAACGCTCAGAACTACTTTTTATGTTAAGTTTTAATTTTGTCTCGGTAACACCGAGGTCATTTTAAAATAAAAAAAACCTCTTCTAAATGAAAAGCCCCTATAGCCTGGGCTTTTTTCTGTTTCCTTACACTTGCTCCGGGTCCATCTTTCTTCTCTTCCCTTGGCCAATTTTACTCACCACTCGGTTATGCGCGAACTGTACACTACAGAGACCATCGCTGCCGTATGAAGGCTACGGGTACAAATAGCCCTGCAAAAAGCGCTTAAGATGTTGTGGCTACTAACTAAGAGCGCACCACCAAAAGGTGAGAAGTTTTTACCTTCTGTTATTACTCCTACCACTGTCATTATTTACAAATACACTATGTGCGCCCCCTCTTCCTTTTTTCCTTTTTGCATATATCTCCAACCAGATGTCCTCCTACACCGGAGTTGAGCCGCAGTCCACATGAGCGGGATTAGACGTGATCTATTTATTCTATTTCTTGTCCTGACACTATAAATGTCCCACTCTGAATGTGTGAAACATGCCCCTGAGGAATGCGCCGGTATTACTGCTACGAAACGCGTAGGGTTATGGATTTTAATTTGGTTATGTGTTTTTATTAATTTTTAAATAAATTAAACCTAACACTGATCCAGCCCAATAGTGCAAGACCTCCACTTTTACCTCTGAGCGCTGACTGCCTTGATATTTCTATTTGACTGTATCTATTCAACACGAGGCTTTTCTTCAAACGTGGGAGTCGGGACTGCGGAGCTGCCGAGGTTAAGAGCGTCAAACTAGCATTGATGCTGATATGAGAGTAGTGCCTCCTTGGTTTTAACGCAAACATGAGGAGGTGAGCAAAATATGCTATTTTATCATAAACTCCTGTCCTCTCATAATCATCACGATTGTGCGCCTTCTCTGTTTCTTTTTTTTTTTATATATATAACTAGATACATAAGAGAAAAACCGCAGCACAACTAAGGTATGAGTCAAAAAAACGATTAACGTTTATTCCCACATGCAGCAAAAACCGACGTTTCGGCTCCCGCACAGAGCCCCTCTTCAAGCGTAACCTCTCTTTTCCCTGGCAGCCCCACTTTGTTTTTTACTATAATTGGAAGGTGCTGCATACTTTCTGTGGATAACTAATACATAGAAAATATGAGATGATAGATAGATAGATAGATAGGAGATAGATAGATAGATAGATAGATAGATAGATATGAGATAGATAGATAGGAGATAGATATATATATATATATATAGGAGATAGATAGATAGGAGATAGATAGATAGATAGATAGGAGATAGATAGATAGGAGAAAGATAGGAGATAGATAGATAGGAGATAGATAGATAGGAGATAGATAGATAGATGATAGGAGAGATTAGATAGCTGAAGAGATAGATAAAGAATAAGACATAGATAAGATAGGAGATAGAAAATAGGTATGTGATATATAGATAGATAGTAATGTAGAAAGATAGAGAGATAGATTGATAGATAGGAGAAAGATAGATAGATAGATAGATAGATAGATAAATAATAATACGAGATAGATTAGATAGAAAGGAAAGATAGGAGATATATATAGAGATATGATAGATAGGAATAGATAGATAGGAGATACATAGATAGTTTGGAGATAGATAGAATAGGAGATAGATAGATAGAATAGATATAAATAGATAGATAGGATATAGATATGATAGATAGATAGATAGATAGATAGATAGAATAATTCTAGATCGGAGATAGATAATAGATAATAGATAAGATAGATAAGGAGAGATAGATAGATAGATAGATAGATAGATAGATAGATAGATAGGAGATATTAGATAGATACGGAGATAGATAGATAGCATAGATAGATAGATAGAAGATAGGAGATATATAGATAGATAGGAAAAGATAGAAGATTAGATAGAGATAGATAGATAGATACGATAGATATGAGATATATAGATTAGAAAGAATAGATAGATAATAGATATGATATAAGATAGGAGATAGATAGATAGCCTGCACGCACGCACTGCACGGCTCACGCACTCACCACGAACGGCTCACGCACGTCACTCACTCAACGCACGGCTCACACACTCTCTTCACTCTCACGCAGCGTAACGCCATCTACCGCACGCACGGCGCACAACTGCACAGCACGTGCCACTCACTCACACTGCCGCACATCACGCACGCGCACGCACTCACGCACCTCACGCACTCACGCAACGCACTGCGCAAACACGCGCACTCACTTCGCACACCACGCAACGCACTCACGCACGCACCACTCACTTCCACTTCACTCAGCGCACTCACCACTCACTCACTCTCACACACTCTCTCACTTCCTCGACTCACTCACGCACTCACTTCCAGCGCATCACTCACCTCACTCACTTCCACTCACTCACGCACTTCTCACTCACTCACTCCACTCACTGTCTCACAGCACGCCACCACGACTCACTCACTCACTCACGCTCACACACTCACTCACGCGCACGCACGCACCACTCAACTTCACTCACTACACTTAACAACTGCTCAACTCACGCAACTCCTTCTTCACACATCTCACTCACTTCTCACGCACTTCACCACTCACGTCACTCACTCACTTCCACCACTCACGCACGGTCGCACGCAACGCCCCACAAAAGCAGGAGAAACCCCCCAACACCCCAGAAAACAAACACACGAGTCCCCAGCCTCAACGCTGCAGAGTGCGAATGCGCTAACGACCGGATACTAAAACACTTCAGAACAAGTCCTAACAACACTCAAAAGAATCACAACCGTAATCTACGCCCTAGACAACCTCATGAAACACGGCTGCTAACAACCACAAAATCTATTTCCCCATACCATTATGATGGATTTTATTTTTTGTATTGTGGATCTAGACCACAGTTAAGCAATAATAACAGCAGGAGTCCTGTGGGGTTATTTTATCATTAGAAGAGCATCCATATCCCCACTCCACTTATGGCATCAAAGTATACCTCAGTAAAACCTCTTTCTTTTCATTTTTAATGACAATATCCTGTTGTTCTGCAGTTTCTGTTATTATCTCCCCAATTGCATGTTTTCTGTACAAAAGTAAGAGTAACAATAGAACTTTGATGTTGGTTTGTGGCAACGAGAAATAAATACGATACGATGCCTTGTATATCCTCCACTGAAATGGACAAAAGGATGAGTGAGATGTAGACCTCAGTACATATAGGATTTTATTATATGTAAGGCCAAAAACCACAACGCCCCTTTAGGTCCCCCCGCCCCTCCCTTAATCAGTAAGCATCAATACACAAGTTTAGTTAGTCACTGGTTCGGTGGGAGGTGTTAGTCCTGGGTTTGGGGTAGTTGTTAGACCTGGTGTCGGGGAGTTATGTAGTCCTGGGTTCGGGGAGGTGTTAGTCCTGGGTTTGGGGAGGTGTTAGTCCTGGGTTTGGGGAGGTGTTAGTCCTGGTTTGGGGAGTTGTTAGTCCTGGGTTCGGGGAGTTGTTAGTCCTGGGTTCGGGGAGGTGTTAGTCCTGGGTTAGTGGAGGTTGTTTAGTCCTGGGTTAGGGGAGTTGTTAGTCCAGGGTTGGGGGAGGGGTTAGCCCTAGGTTTAGGGGAGGTGATAGTCCTGGTTTGGAGGGAGGTGTTAGTCGCTGGTTCGTGGAGGAGTTAGTCCTGGTTCGGGGAGGTGTTAGTCCTGGGTTTGGGGAGTTGTTAGTCGGTTACGGGGAATGTGGTTAGACCTGGGTTTCGGGGGAGGTGTTAGTCCTGGGTTCGGGGAGGTGTTAGTCCTGAGTTTGGGAGTGTTGAGTCCTGGTTTCGGGAGTTTGTATTAGCCCCTGAGTTTTGAGGGGAGTGTAAGTCCTGGGATCGGGGAGTTGTTAGTCCGGCTTGGGAGGTGTTAGTCCTGGGATCGGGGGAGTTTGTAAGATCCTGAGTTTGGGAGGTTGTTAGGTTCGCCTGGTTTGTGGATTGTAATACCTGGGTTCGGGGAGTTGTTAGTCCTGGGTTTGGGGAGGTGTTAGTCCTGGGTTCGGGGAGTTGTTAGTCGCTGGTTTGGGGAGTTGTTAGTCGCTGGTTTGGGGAGGTGTTAGTCCTGGGTTTGGGGAGTTGTTAGTCCTGGGTTTGGGGAGTTGTTAGTCGCTGGTTTGGGGAGTTGTTAGTCCTGGGTTCGGGGAGTTGTTAGTCGCTGGTTTGGGGAGGTGTTAGTCCTGGATTAGGGGAGGTGTTTGTCCTGGGTTTGGGGAGTTGTTAAGTCTGGGTTTGGGAGTTTGTTTAGTCCTGGGTTGGGAGGTGTTAGTCGCTGGTTTGGGAGGTGTTAGTCCTGGTTTTGGGAGGTGTTAGTCGCTGGATTGGGGGAGGAGTTAGTCCTGGGTATGGGGAGGTGTTTGTCCTGGTATTTGGGAGGGGTTTTGTCCTGGTTTGGGAGTTGTTAGTCCTGGGTTTGGGGAGTCTGTTTAGTCTGGGTTTGGGGAGGTTTAGTCCCTGGGTTTTGGGGAGGATTTAGTCCCAGGGTTTGGGGAGTGTTATTCCTGAGTTTCGGGGAGTTTGTTAGTCCTGGGTTTGGGGAGTTGTTAGTCGCTGGTTTGGGGAGGTGTTAGTCCTGGGTTTGGGGAGTTGTTAGTCCTGGGTTTGGGGAGTTGTTAGTCCTGGGTTCGGGGAGTTGTTAGTCCTGGGTTTGGGGAGGTGTTAGTCCTGGGTTTGGGGAGGTGTTAGTCCTGGGTTTGGGGAGGTGTTAGTCCTGGTTTGGGGAGTTGTTAGTCCGGGGTTTGGGAAGTTGTTAGTCCGGGGTTTGGGGAGGTGTTAGTCCTGGGTTTGGGGAGTTGTTAGTCCTGGGTTTGGGGAGTTGTTAGTCCTGGGTTCGGGGAGTTGTTAGTCCTGGGTTTGGGGAGGTGTTAGTCCGGGGTTTGGGAAGTTGTTAGTCCGGGGTTTGGGGAGGTGTTAGTCGCTGATTTGGGGAGGTGTTAGTCCTGGGTTTGGGGAGTTGTTAGTCCTGGGTTTGGGGAGTTGTTAGTCCTGGGTTCGGGGAGGTGTTAGTCCTGGGTTTGGGGAGGTGTTAGTCCTGGGTTCGGGGAGGTGTTAGTCCTGGGTTTGGGGAGTTGTTAGTCGCTGGTTTGGGGAGTTGTTAGTCCTGGGTTCGGGGAGTTGTTAGTCCTGGGTTCGGGGAGTTGTTAGTCGCTGGTTTGGGGAGTTGTTAGTCCTGGGTTCGGGGAGGTGTTAGTCCTGGTTTGGGGAGTTGTTAGTCCTGGGTTTGGGGAGGTGTTAGTCCTGGGTTTGGGGAGGTGTTAGTCCTGGGTTTGGGGAGTTGTTAGTCCTGGGTTTGGGGAGTTGTTAGTCCTGGGTTTGGGGAGGTGTTAGTCGCTGATTTGGGGAGTTGTTAGTCCTGGGTTTGGGGAGTTGTTAGTCCTGGGTTTGGGGAGTTGTTAGTCCTGGGTTTGGGGAGTTGTTAGTCCAGGGTTCGGGGAGTTGTTAGTCCAGGGTTCGGGGAGGTGTTAGTCCTGGGTTCGAAGAGGTGTTAGTCCTGGGTTTGGGGAGTTGTTAGTCCTGGGTTCGGGGAGTTGTTAGTCCTGGGTTTGGGGAGGTGTTAGTCCTGGGTTCGGGGAGTTGTTAGTCGCTGGTTTGGGGAGGTGTTAGTCCTGGGTTTGGGGAGTTGTTAGTCCTGGGTTTGGGGAGGTGTTAGTCCTGGGTTTGGGGAGTTGTTAGTCCTGGGTTCGGGGAGGTGTTAGTCCTGGGTTCGGGGAGTTGTTAGTCCTGGGTTTGGGGAGGTGTTAGTCCTCAGTATTGGGGAGTTGTTAGTCCTGGGTTTGGGGAGGTGTTAGTCCTGGGTTTGGGGAGGTGTTAGTCCTGGGTTTGGGGAGGTGTTAGTCCTGGGTTTGGGGAGGTGTTAGTCGCTGGTTCGGGGAGGTGTTAGTCCTGGGTTTGGGGAGTTGTTAGTCGCTGGTTTGGGGAGGTGTTAGTCCTGGGTTTGGGGAGGTGTTAGTCCTGGGTTTGGGGAGGTGTTAGTCCTGGGTTTGGGGAGTTGTTAGTCCTGGGTTTGGGGAGGTGTTAGTCCTGGGTTTGGGGAGTTGTTAGTCGCTGGTTTGGGGAGGTGTTAGTCCTGGGTTTGGGGAGGTGTTAGTCCTGGGTTTGGGGAGGTGTTAGTCCTGGGTTTGGGGAGTTGTTAGTCCTGGGTTCGGGGAGTTGTTAGTCCAGGGTTCGGGGAGGTGTTAGTCCTGGGTTCGAAGAGGTGTTAGTCCTGGGTTTGGGGAGTTGTTAGTCCTGGGTTCGGGGAGTTGTTAGTCGCTGGTTTGGGGAGGTGTTAGTCCTGGGTTCGGGGACGTGTTAGTCCTGGGTTCAGGGAGGTGTTAGTCCTGGGTTTGGGGAGTTGTTAGTCCTGGGTTTGGGGAGTTGTTAGTCCTGGGTTTGGGGAGTTGTTAGTCCTGGGTTTGGGGAGGTGTTAGTCGCTGGTTTGGGGAGGTGTTAGTCCTGGGTTTGGGGAGTTGTTAGTCCTGGGTTTGGGGAGTTGTTAGTCCTGGGTTTGGGGAGTTGTTAGTCCTGAGTTCGGGGAGTTGTTAGTCCTGGGTTTGGGAGGTGTTAGTCGCTGGTTTGGGGAGTTGTTAGTCGCTGGTTTGGGGAGTTGTTAGTCGCTGGTTTGGGGAGTTGTTAGTCCTGGGTTTGGGGAGGTGTTAGTCCTGGGTTTGGGGAGGTGTTAGTCGCTGGTTTGGGGAGTTGTTAGTCCTGGGTTTGGGGAGGTGTTAGTCCTGGGTTTGGGGAGTTGTTAGTCCTGGGTTTGGGGAGGTGTTAGTCCTGGGTTTGGGGAGGTGTTAGTCGCTGGTTTGGGGAGTTGTTAGTCCTGGGTTTGGGGAGTTGTTAGTCCTGGGTTTGGGGAGTTGTTAGTCGCTGGTTTGGGGAGGTGTTAGTCGCTGGTTTGGGGAGTTGTTAGTCCTGGGCTTGGGGAGTTGTTAGTCGCTGGTTTGGGGAGGTGTTAGTCCAGGGTTTGGGGAGGTGTTAGTCCTCAGTATTTGGGAGGTGTTAGTCCTGGGTTCGGGGAGTTGTTAGTCGCTGGTTTGGGGAGGTGTTAGTCCAGGGTTTGGGGAGGTGTTAGTCCAGGGTTTGGGCAGGTGTTAGTCCTCAGTATTTGGGAGGTGTTAGTCCTGGGTTTGGGGAGGTGTTAGTCCTGGGTTTGGGGAGGTGTTAGTCCTGGGTTTGGGGAGTTGTTAGTCGCTGGTTTGGGGAGGTGTTAGTCCAGGGTTTGGGGAGGTGTTAGTCCTCAGTATTTGGGAGGTGTTAGTCCTCAGTATTTGGGAGGTGTTAGTCCTGGGTTCGGGGAGTTGTTATTCGCTGGTATGGGGAGGTGTTAGTCCAGGGTTTGGGGAGGTGTTAGTCCTCAGTATTTGGGAGGTGTTAGTCCTGGGTTCGGGGAGTTGTTAGTCGCTGGTTTGGGGAGGTGTTAGTCCTGGGTTTGGGGAGTTGTTAGTCCTGGGTTTGGGGAGGTGTTAGTCCTGGGTTTGGGGAGGTGTTAGTCGCTGGTTTGGGGAGGTGTTAGTCCTGGGTTTGGGGAGTTGTTAGTCGCTGGTTTGGGGGGAGGTGGTTTATTCTGGGTTTGGGAGGTGTTAGTCCTGGGTTTGGGGGAGGTTGTTTAGTCGGGGGTTTGGGGAGGTGTTAGTCCTGGGTTTGGGGAGTTGTTAGTCCTGGGTTCGGGGAGTTGTTAGTCGCTGGTTTGGGGAGTTGTTAGTCCTGGGTTTGGGGAGGTGTTAGTCCTCAGTATTGGGGAGGTGTTAGTCCTGGGTTTGGGGAGGTGTTAGTCGCTGATTTGGGGAGTTGTTAGTCCTGGGTTTGGGGAGGTGTTAGTCCTGGGTGTGGGGAGTTGTTAGTCCTCAGTATTGGGGAGCTGTAGGGCTCGGCTCAGGTCTCTTCATCTCCGATGGATTTGATGTGATTTTCCTCTGCAGCATTTCGGGACAGTCTGACAGGAGGAGTGGAGCAATTTACCGCTGTCCAGGGTGCTGGCTCCATGTGCTGCTCCTCAGCCGCCCCTGCTGGGAAGGGTTAAAGGGAAGATCGTTAGGAGATTTATTATCCATGGAGAACAGCATTAATTACAGGGGTCGTCCACGTTATATTGTCATTATGTGTATAATAGGAAATCAGACAATTCTCTAATATACAAGTAATACATATTCTGTTCCTGTCTCTCTTCTACCAGTGCAGTCGACCTTATGGAATGAACAGTCATGTGATCATCACACACACAGGACATGTCCCCCCCCCCAAACACAGGTCATGTCCCCCCCCACACACACACAGGACATGCCCCCCCCCCACACACACCCAGGTCATGCCCCCCCCACACACACAGGACATGTTCCCCCCCCCACACACACAGGTCATCCCCCCCCCACACAGGACATGTCCCCCCCCCCCCACATAGTAGGCCCCGCGCTCACCAGTCTCTATATGAGCAGATGAGTGGATTTATTAGGGAATATTCGTATTTACAGAAATGTCTCAGATACAAAGATCACATTGAGCAAAGGTTACGATGATGCAGCCGAGGCCACAGGACCAGGGACGATCCGGCCGGAGCCTTTGTCACAAGAGACGTCTGGGGAGGAACAGAAAGAAGGATGATGGTGAAGACAGAAAATGAATGTAAGAAGTCAGAGAACCCAACACGGGAGGAAAAGAGATGGGGCAAGAAAGATAGTAACAGGGATGTAGGAGAAGGTCTAGAATAAAGTGGGGAAAGCGAAAGAGGAGGAAGCGAGAAGGGGGCTACCTGAACAAGGTGCGTATGTAATGGGTGCCCCCCCCCGCCCCCACGTCAGGTCACAGGCACCCCCACATCCCCCCTCCTTGTGCGCCCGCGGCCAAAGACCCGGATTGTGGCGCCACTCGCAGCTCATACTCACCTCGCTCCCTTCGGATGCCAGGCACACGCCCGCGCCATAGGGCACACATGGCAGTGCAGTTACATTTAAAGGGCCAGTGCGGCAGTGATTTGTTATCACCGGGCCCTGTCTAATAAAGACATTTTCCAAATATATTGCTTTGTTCCTCTGTTTTCCCTAAGGAGATACAAGTGAATTTATGGCCTCCCTGGCTATTTCAGTTCCCTCAGTAACTGACCTGTAAACAATTCTCCCCCTGCTGTTCATTCAATGAGATAACAGTGAGTGACATCATCACACAGGTCACAGCAGTGTCTGTGCTGCTGAGCAGTAAAAAGCTTGATTTATGTAAAATAAACAGAACTGTAATTAGGGCTTTTGTTTTGGGGATCAGATAAAGCCTTCTGAGAGCAGTTTGAAAAGCTTCTTAGCTAATCTGATCTAATTAGCAACTGAAAGCAGGGAGCACAGAGCTGTACAAGCAGGGAGCTGTATGCAAATGAGTCAGTCTGAACCAGGAAGTCACAGAGTATTTCATTCATGCATTCTCTGAAACTCTGTAGGGAGACAACTCCTTTAAGTCCTGCCCCTTCCTTGGTTCCCTGCTGAATCGATAGCGCCCTAGAGCCTTGAGAGGAAGCGCTCCCTTGTGCTTCTTGCTTATTCTGTGCATCATTAGCTACAGGTGTGTTTCACGATTTTGTACCTCGCTGCAACTCGGCGGCCACCTCAAGCAAGTCACATCAGGGGTAGCGACCTGGTAGACTCCCGCCGCAGAAAGTCCAAGCTGCTTTGTGGCGAGCTCTGGCCAATACCGGACCTGCTTAGACTCCGCTCCCTGGCCTGGCTTCACCTCCGCTCGGTCCAGTGGATCCACATCTCAGGTCTGCTGTTACCACGTGTAAGTAGAGGTGAGTATATATATATATATAGTATGTTAACTGGTAATAAGGAGTCAAACATGTAGAAGATAAGGTATCCCAGTGGGGGCTGCAAGGAAACAAAGATAATAGGGGCGTCTATAAGCAAGATATACATTATAGGAGGCCACAGTAGAAGAGGAGATATAGGACATATAAATGCCTGGCTCTGGTAGGAGGAGGTGGAAAGGACGCCTGATGTGTCTGGTGAATACCGGCGAGTGAACGCTGAAGCATGGGCCAGAAATAGTAAAGGCGCATGCGCTTGAAACCAGCACATGCGCAGAGCAAGATACGAGGCCAGAAAGGCCAAGGAGCTGGGGGCGCAGGAAAAGAGAGGGAATAGGAGAAGGGCGGGCGGCATCACCAACGTGAGACGGACATTCATTACCGCAAAGAAGACAATAGAGGAGCAGCTCCCCTCTGCGGGGCGGTGGAACTGGTCCGGTTACTTGGAAGCGGAGCTGTGATACTTGGGGATTCAGCCGTTCAACATGGGAACAGGTAGCAACAGTTCTTTGCAGCGAATAGTAGATTTACGCTTTGACACTCGGTACAGAGAAGCCCGAGAGGCTTCAGGAGTCTCCTCTGTTCCACTATTTTTAGTGAAGATATTGAATACTGCACAAGGTTCAGAAATATTTTGAACAAATGTCCCTTTGATATCATCCCCCTAATATTGAAACGCTCCAGGACAAGTTATCTGAGTCTGCAGCTAAGATTGCATCTATCGAATGGCAGCTGTCTTCTACTATTTCCACAGAAGAATGGGCTAAAATCAGAGAAAAAGGCGACAAAACCATCACGGGTTCCTCAGTTCTATCGAGAAAAGGTCCAAGTTCCTGCGGGACACAGAAGAGGCAAGAACAACCCTGTACAAGAAACTACCATAACCGACCTCACTATGCACCACAATCGTCCTCTCCCGATAGTGACTGCTCCTCCTATTCCTCTCGTACAGCGCAGGTTTTTTCCTTTTCCCACCGCAGCCCCCCCCATCCAATGCCCGGGGAACAAAAGGGGGTGGGCTGAGACCAACGCGGGGAAAAGATTTCAAACACGTTTCACACAAGTCCAATTTATTTGAAAAACCTTTTTCCCCGCACTCTTCACCCCCCTTTGGGGAATCACTAACCCTATGGAGGTCATGTGACCCCGTTTGGCCGACTGACCCCCCAAGGTCCCCTGACCCCAAATTTTTTTTAGCCCCCCCCCTTACAGTTACCTCTTAGAGATCAAGTGAACAATCCCTCTAGGTTATAGTGATGGCAATAAGATGCTACATGCCCTAATCCAGATCTGTCTGTATCCCCCTGAGGATAACACTGGTCCCGGGTATGTATGTAAAAATTTTTAACTCGGGCTACATCTGCGCATCTAAGCAACAATTGCCCGGGGAAAAAACATTTTTGTTTAAAAACAAGAGTTTGCAACCCTTTTTGGTTCCGACAATAGGAATTGTCTGAAAGGAAGAAAATAGTGGTCCCGGCCCCTTTTAAAAAGAGCCTGAACACTGCGGGGTTAAGGGAGAGCTACGAGGTTTGGTTTTTTAGACACTGCGCTGCGACGGGTTTGTTTCCCATTTACCGGATACTATGTCCCACTAAATTAAAAATAAAAAATTCGTTTAAAATTTTTTTTCCCCCTTTCCCCCCCTCCTTTTTCTAAACAGATGAAGAGTCGGGGTTGACCCGCCGAAAACCCTCTCCCGCTTTCCCTTTTTTTTGGGCCCCCGGGTCAGGGTTCGGGGTCGCCTCTCAGTCATACGGGAAGGCGTAAAAATTTTGGGGCTAGAGATTTATGGGGGGGAACGCCCCCTGAGCCCCGGGTTTTTTCGTAACTTGTAAAGGTGACAAAAAGTTCCCTTCCCCCTTTGGGTAGTTCTTTTTTCCCTTATTAAAGGAACATGACCCTGGGGAAATACGCCCCTTTTTACTAACACCACAGAAATTGCCCCATTAGGGCGAGGCTCTGTTTCGGTAAACCCCCAGCAAGGGCTGAAACTGTTTTTTTTTTTTTTTGTAGGGGTCTAGGGGTAGTTGAAATGGGCTTTTTTACCCTTACAATAGGCTCACTGCGGGCCCGGGTAAATTCCCTCAGGGCTTTACACTGCAGTTTCTGCTTCTTTGGGGACGAGGCTGTAAACTTGCCCCCAGGGCTTGAAAACCTGCTGTAAAAGCTATGGTAGTCTAAAATTTGGGCTTTTTGTCTTAAATGGGGGCTCAGTTTGCGGGCCCTCCCAAAACCCTCATGCTTTACACGCACCCTCAGCTTCCATTGGGACGAGGCGGGTGATCGGTGACTCCACTTACCCTGCACGGTGTTTTTGGAGGCTGAAGATGTCTAAATTTCCACCTCCCGTGAAACCAAAAGGGGTTTTCGGGGCCCCGATAAATTTTATCGTCCAAATTAAAGTTTCGGGGGGCCACGGCCTCAATGAGGGAAAATTTTGCTTTTTTAACTTTGAGGGCTCTGGGGGCCCCCCCCGGTTTACATTTGGGAAAATTTTGCGGCCTTTTTTCCTGCCAAAAACTCTAATAAACCCCGATGTTTGTCTGTTTGGGTTTTGGTGTCCCGGGCCCCCCGGGGAACCCTGCAGAGCTTTTGCCCAAAGATACACAGCTGAGCCCCTTCCAAAGGACTGCGACTTTAAACCCCCTTTTCCCCTCCCCCCAAAACCCCCCAGGATGTTTTCTCTTGTCTTTCATACCCTATAGCACCTGGGATCTGGTTTTTAAACCCGCTTTTATAAACCCTTTTATTACTGCTCTAAAGCATCAGGAATGGCCTAAACCCCTTTTTAAAAAAAATCCCCCCACCCCGGGGTTTTTCTTTTGCCCCCCTTTATTTTTTTTTAAAAAAAATAACAAAAAAAACCCTCACTACCTTATACAGCAGGGAGCCCTGGGCCACCGGGGGATTTTGATTTCCCCCTTTTTCAATGTCCTAAAACCTCATTTTAATCTTGGAAACAAAAACCCCCCTTTTAACAAACCCCTGGGAACCCCCCAGGATCTAGCAGAACCCCCTTTTTTTTATTTTTGAACATGTCTCTAAGGACTGTAAGCCCCTCCAAAAACACATTAAAAACTTAAATTCTTTTTTTGAAATTTAATTTTATCTTAAAGGGCAAAAATTTATAATTTTTTTGATTTTTTCCAAAACAAAGCTTGAGGCTGCACTACTGAGAGAAGATTGTTTGAAGCCTGAGGCTGCACTACTGAGATAAGATTGTTTGATGCCTGAGGCTGCACTACTGAGAGAAGATTGTTTGAGGTCTGGGGGCTCACAAACTGAGAAAGATTGTTTGGGGCTTTAGGCGCACTACTGAGATAAATTTTTTGGGGCCTAGGCTCCACAACGGGAGAAAAAGTTTTTTTTTGGGGTTTTCTGATGCTGCATTTACTGAGAAAAGATTGTTTAAAGGCCCTTGGGGCTGCACTATTTAAAGAAGTTTGTTTGGGCCTGAGGCTGCATTTACGGAAGAAGATTTTTTGGGAAAGCCTGCGGCTAACACTACGAGTTTAAGATTGTTTGAGGCCTGAGGCTGCACTACTGAGAGAAGATTGTTTGAGGCCTGAGGCTACACTACTGAGATAAGATTGTTTGAGGCCTGAGGCTGCATTACTGAGATAAGATTGTTTAAAAACCCTTTGGGGCCGGCCACTACTGAAAAAAAGATTTTTTGGGAAGCCTGAGCTGCACAAACCAAAGTTTAAATTGTTTGAAGCCTAGGCTACACTACAAAGAAAATTTTTTTGGGGGCCCTGAGAGCACTACTGAGAGAAGATTGTTTGAAGCCTGAGGCTAAACTACTGAGAGAAGATTGTTTGAACCCCCTGACACACAAAACTGAGAGAAGATTTTTTAAAGGCCTGGGGCCCCTGAAATTCCCTGAGATAAAATTTTTTTAAGCCTGAGGCTTAAACAACTGAGGAAAAATTTTTTTTTTGGAGGCCGGGGGCCTGCACTACGAAAAAGATTGTTTTGGGGCCCGGGTGGGGCTACAACTACTGAGAGAAAAATTGTTTAAAGGCCTGAGGCTCACTACTAGAAAAAATTTTGGGTTTGGGGCCTGGGGCTGCATTACTGAGAAAAAAGATTTTTAAAGGCCGGGGGTTTCACTACTGAGAAAAAAATTGTTTGAATCTGAGGTTTGCACAAACCGAGAAAAAGATTTTTTTAAAGCCTGGGGCCCAACAAAAACTGAAAAGAAGTTTGGGTTTTGAGGCCTGAGGCGGCACAAAACTGAGAGAAATTTTTTTTTTTTTTTTTTGAAAAAAGCCTGATGCTAACTACGGGATTAAAAAATTTTTTAAGCCTAAAAGGGCTAAAACTACTGAGAGAAAAATTTGTTTGGGGGGGCCTAAAGGCCCGGGCTTTAACTGAAATAAATTTTTTTGGAACCTGAGGCGCACTATTTGAAAAGAAGATTTTTTGGGGGCCTTTAGGCTCCCCACTACTGAGAAAGATTGTTTGGGGGGCCCTGAGGTTTACACTACTGAGATAAGTTTTTTGGGAAAGCCTGGGGCCCTACACTACTGAGAGAAGATTGTTTGAGGCCTGAGGCTGCACTACTGAGAAAGTTTTTTTTTTGGGGCCTGATCCCCTGCTTTACGAGAAAAGATTGTTTAAAAGGCCTGGGCGCACCTACAAGAGAAGTTTGGTTTTGGGGGCCTGAGGCTACACAATTTGAGAAAAAATTGTTTTTAAAACCGGGGGCTGCACTACTGAATAAATTGTTTGGGCTTGAGGCTCCCATTACGGGGGAATAAAATTGTTTGAAGCCTGAGGCTGCACTACTGAGAGAAGATTGTTTGAAGCCTGAGGCTGCTCTATGAGAAAATTTTTTGGGAAACCCTTTTTTCCGGGCACGTTTGAGAAAAGATTTTTTTGGAACCTGGGGGCTGCACTTTTTAAAATAAGATTGTTTGAAGCCTGAGGCTGCACTACTGAGAGAAGATTGTTTGAAGCCTGAGGCTGCACTACTGAGAGCTTCTGGTGACATCATGCTCCTTGTGATTCATATCTGGTTAAGTGTTATCATGGGGAAAATTCCCCGCTAAAACACATCAATATCCAGGATTTTCCCTGTATTGGGTTTTTCCATGACAAATTTGTCAGGAGATCTCAGAAAAGTGAAAGCCCCCAAGGCAAAGGGCCTTTTTTTCAAACAATCTAAACTCAGCATGGGAAGGAGTTTTTTAAAACCCGGGGTTTTTCCCAGGGTTTTGGGATACGTTACAAGGCTTTGGGTCACTAAAAAAAGTCCCGCAGCCGAATGCTGGATTTTTATGGGTTTATTCCCCCCCCCCCAAAAATTAAAAATGGATTTAATTAGGTGGCCCCCAAGGGGACGGGGAGAGCCCCAAAACTGCTTCCAGGATGGGATGGGGGCCCCTGAGGTCCAGCAGAAATATACGGGCCCCACAAACCCAAAATATAAAACTGAGGGAACCCCTTACCCTTCCCCCCCCCCCCCTTTTGGGGGTAAAATTTTCACACTCCGCAGGATTGGGGGGAAAAAACAGGGAAAAAAGAACCCCCCCCCCCCCCCCAGCCTCCCCGGTTGGTCCCCTTTTTTTTTCCCCCCCCCCCCCCCCCCCAAGGGGGGGGTCCAATTTTATGGGGCCCCCCCAACAATCCCATCCACGGGGGGCCCCCTAACAAGTCCGGGCCCCGGGGCCCCTAACCCAAATCCAGCTAAAAAGGGGGGCCCCAAAAACAAGTCCGCTATGGGGGTCCATAAAAAAAGTCCAGCTACGGGGGCCCATAGCATATCCCCCCGGCCCACGGGGCCCCATAACAATCCCCGCCACGGGGCCCCATAACAATTTCCCCCACGGGGGTCCATAAAAAGCCAAACCCCCCGGGGGCCCCCTAACAAGTCCGGGGGACGGGGCCCCCCTAACAAGTCCAGCCACGGAGCCCCCCCTAAAAAAGTCCAGCCACGGGGGTCCTAAAACAAAAAACCAGCCACGGGGGCCCCCAATTTAAAAAGTCCACTAAAGGGGCCCCCTAAAAAAGTCCAACTACGGGGCTCCATAAAAAAGTCCAACCCACGGGGGTCCATAACAAGCCCCTCGAAAGGGGCCCCCAAAAACAATCCAGCGACGGGGCCCCCCTAACAAGTCCCGTAAAAGGGGCCCCATAACAAGTCCAGCTAAAGGGCCCCAAAACAAGTTTTAGCCCACGGGGCCCCATAGCAAAATCCAGGGCCCCGGGGCCCCATAACAAATTTTAGCACAGTGCCCCATAACAAGGGCGAGCTCGGGGCCCCCTAACAAGTTGGGAGCTAACGGGGGCCCCCTAACAAGTTTCCCGCTAAAGGGGCCCCCCTAACAAGTCCACTACGGGGCGCCATAAAAACCCGTCCCGTTTAAAAGGGCCCCCCTTAAAAAGGGCCCCCGTGGGGCGGGGGGCCCGGTTAAAACCAAAATTTTCCCCGTAACGGGCTCCCAAACAATCCAGCCCACGGGGCCCCAAACAAAACCCCTAAAGGGGGGCCCCTAACAAAGGGAAAGGGGTACGGGGCCCCCAAAACAAGTCCCCCTACGGGGCCCCCCTAACAAGTGGGAGCTACCCGGGGGTCCATAACAAATCCACTACGGGGGGCCCCCTAACAAGTCCAACTACGGGGCCCCCCAAAAACAATCCCGCGACGGGGCTTTCCCTAACAAGTCCAGCGACGGGGGCCCCCTAACAAGTCCCAAACGACGGGGCCCCATAACAATTTCCCGTGACGGGGCCCCCCCCAAAAAAGTCCGCGACGGGGCCCCAAAACAAGTCCAAACGACGGGGGCCCCCTAACAATCCCCGCTACGGGGCTCCCTAAAAAAAGTCCCGCTAAAGGGGGGACCAAAACAAAATCCCAGTGACGGGGCCCCCTAACAACCCCGCTAAAGGGGGGTCCATAACCCGTCCAGGGGACGGGGCCCCGTAACAAGTCCAGCTACGGGGGTCCATAAAAAAGTTTCCCGTGAAAGGGGGCCCCCCTAACAAGTCCAGCCCATGGGGCCCCCCTAACAATCCCCGCGAAAGGGGGGCCCCCTAAACAAGTCCAGCGACGGGGCCCCATGGTCACGTCTTACATCCAAGGGTTGGGGAAATTTTTAAAAATCTCTGTTTGTTTAGACCATGAGAAGTGGGAGGGCCTAAAAGTTTGTACTGATGACTAAAAAATCGGGGCCTTCCCCTTTCAAAAAATTTTGGGGGGGTTTAAAAAGTTTCCTTGGGGGCCTAGGGGCAGGAAAACGGTTTGGCTAAACGTCCTTAATGGTCAAAAACAGAAACAATATTCGGTTCTGCACGTCCAAAAAACCTTTTTGGAAAAAAATGAGCCTAGACTGGTTTCGGGAGCAACAAAACAATTTACAATCCAAAATTTTCCCGCCCCACTATTAAATAAAGAAAAAATTCAAAGGAGACATAGGAAGTTTTTTAAAAAGCATTTCTGCTACTTAGGAAAAAGAAAAAAAAAATTTTTGGTTCTTTGTTCAAAATTTTTTTATCAAAAAATGCTCAAAGCCGCCCTCCCCAAACAGCAAAGGGAACCTCAAAAAACAGGGGGGAAAACCCACACTATTTTGTTACCTCTCTTGGGGGCTTTCAGACCCGACTGTTTTTTCCCCCCCCCCCCCCCAGTTTTGGGGTAAAGGAGGATTGGGGGGCCTCCATTTTGGTTTTCCCGCAAATCCCCCACCTTACACAGGTTTTTTTTAAAACAGTGCAGTGTTTCTTTTGAACTTTGGGGCCTTTTACTCCCCGGGAAATGTGGAAGGGGCCGAACAAATCCCAAAAAAAGGGGGTAACAGTATGTTAAAGGGTTTCCCCCCCCTGCCCTTTAGGTCCCTTTGATGTTTTCCCAAGGGGGGGGCTTAAGGGAGTTTTGATCAAAAAATTTAACTAAGAACCCCCAAAACATTTTTTTATGAAACCTAAATAGCAGAAATGCTTTTTTTCAAAAATTTCCCATGCCCCCCCCTTTTCAGTTGCTTTTTGGGTTTAAAAGTGTGCACCTGGGTTTTTTGGGAAAGGGGTACTTTAAAGGTTTCCCAAAACAGAAACGACAGTAAATTTGAGACCCCAAATGCCCAGTCTGTTTTCCCCCCCAAAAAAATGGTCCCCAAGGGTGGAAGGGAGAATTTAATATATGGGAAAAAGGAAATTAAAAAAAGGGGAGGAGGGGAAGGCCCGAAGAATTTAAAAGAATATTTAAAACTTTTAAAATTTTGAGGCCCAAAAAGCACCCCCCCCCCTTTTCCGAATACATTGGAAATTAAAACCCCTTGAAAAGGGACGGCAACATTGTATAAAAAATCCTGGATTTAAAAAAGAAAATATGGAAAATCCCGGGGAAAAGGGGTTTTTAGCCAATGGGTAATGGGGGGAGGGCTTTCAAACCGGGTGCGGGGGCATCAGATAAAAAGGGAAGGACTAAAATCCCCGGAGGAAGCAAACAGGACTCCAACAGGGCAGAGGGGGCCGCAAGGATGGGTTAAAGCGCTGCACCTGCCTGGGGTTACTCATCATCCTCATCATCTGCAAGGAGCGAGCAGGAGCCATGCCGAGGAGCAGCCTGGAGGTGAGACCGGGGGTCTGTCTCCCTCATAGGGGGGTGTAATGATTAAAAGCAGATTCCAGAAATTTTAAAAC
This sequence comes from Phyllomedusa bahiana, assembly GCA_025379985.1. Lineage (NCBI taxonomy): Eukaryota > Metazoa > Chordata > Amphibia > Anura > Hylidae > Phyllomedusa > Phyllomedusa bahiana. The sequence continues at coordinate 43,846 of JAODAL010021282.1, read as the reverse complement.
AGATTCATATTATTTTCAAAATTCAGATTTTTAAAGGGGATTCCAAATATTTGCAAATTCCAATTATACCCAATTTTCCCGAAAATTTTTTAAACAAAATTTCCCTATTATACAGATTTATATTATAGCAGATTCAAAATTAAAACAGATTTTCCCGAATATAAGGGAGATTCCAGATTTTTTCAGATTTTCCCGATTATACAAATTCCAAGGGGAAAAAGGGAAATTCCAGAAATTTTAAAGATTCATATTTTTAGAGATTTTTATATTATAAACAGAAATTTTCCCGATTTTAGCAGATTTTAGATTATAAAAGATTCAAATTTTTAAACAGATTTCAATTAAAAGCAAAATTTCCCGATTATAGCAGAATTTCCCAAATTTTAGCCCGATTCATATTAAGCAGATTCCAGATTAAACAATTCCAGATTATTGTAAAATTTTATATTATAGCAGATTCAGATTATAGGGAGATTTCCCAAAAATAGCAATTTTTCCCGATTATAGCCGATTCCGGGTTATATCAAATTCCAGATTAACAAATTCCCGATTATAGCAATTCCCGAAATAATGCAATTCATATTATAGCAGATTTCATATTATAGAAAATTCCAGATTATAGCAGATTCATATTATAGAAAATTCCAGATTATAGTGGATTCCAGATTATATCAAATTCCAGATTATAGCAGATTCATATTATAGCATATTCCAGATTATAGCAAATTCCAGATTATTGCAGATTCATATTATAGCAAATTCCAGATTATAGCAGATCCAGATTATAGCAGATTCCAGATTATAGCAGATTCATATTATAGCAGATTCCAGATTATAGCAGATTCATATTATAGCAGATTCCAGATTATATCAGATTCCAGATTATAGTAGATTCATATTATAGCAGATTCAGATTATAGCAGATTCCAGAATATAGCAGATTCCAGATTATAGCAGATTCCAGATTATATCATATTCCAGATTATAGCAAATTCCAGATTATAGCAGATTCATATTATAGCAGATTCATATTATAGCAGATTCCAGATTATAGCAGATCTCAGATTATAACAGATTCAGATTATAACAGATTCCAGATTATAGCAAATTCCAGATCATACACTATAGCGGACTACAAACTGGAGGCAGCACGTATGGAGGTTCATAGTTTCAGGACATTGTTCCCTACAAGACTTTAGTGATGTCCAGGGAAGAATATGAGACATTTCGTGGCATCTTTGCAGTAATCTTGTTGCTGTGACTTTTCAGCTGTTGTAGAACTAAAACTCCCATCATGCGCTGGCAATGCTGAGAGCTGCAGTTTCTCAAGGGCTGAAGCAGTCTGACCTCACCAGCTAACCATAGGGAATTTGCTTCCATACAAAGCAGCCCTGGGGTCGATGCAGACGCCTCTGCTCCATGATGGAGGTATTCTGGGGGGCAATGAAAAATGGGGGCGCTGCTGCCTGGAGCAACCAATCAGATTGCAGGTCCCATTATTAGCGATGGCATTGGCTGCTCTACTTTCTTAATTCTCACCACTAAATCCCAGGGTCATAAGGGCTCAAATACTTAACGCCAAAATCAATACTATTCCCCCATCTACTATAGAGAGCAGCGGCGGTGAGGATGAAGTTGCCCGTAGAGACCAGTCAGCACCTCCATGATGGCGGCCATGTGGTCAGCTGTTGTGGTCATCAGAATTTCTTTCCTGTCACTATCGTCTGCTCTCCGGCCCTTCCTTCAGATGTAGCAGAGCTGTGGGTGTGTCGGCTCTGCTGCATCAGTACAGGGTGCGGAGATATAACCATGTATCAACCATTTGCTCTTGTAGCGTTTGTCCAGGATATTGGAGGAAAACTTTGACCGCTCCATTGGGGCTGATCAGGGGGAGCTGGAGACAGACGGCTCCCGGGACCAGCGGGGCTCCGACAACCGGGTCGACCGAATGGATGAGCCCCACTTAAATGAAATCAGCGACCTGGCCGACCCTTCCGGAAGATTCCTGCAGAGGAACAAAAAGCTCTATTCCAGGAGCTGCTTTGGGAGGAAACTGGACAGGATCGGCTCATACAGTAATCTGGGCTGCTGAAGGATCCTGGTGAGTTGGTTAAACATCCTGCAGGGGTCCAGGCATGCTGGGGGTTGTAGTCTCACCGCAGAGGCGCAGCTAAGAGACCAGCACTGTATACTGTGACTGATCCATGTCAGGAGAAACATCAGAAAATACAATGAATTTGGGCTGTCCAAAAAATCCCAGCAAAATCATTATGAACGGGAAGGACCAAGATGTAGATATAAGGAAGGACAGATAGATAGATAGATAGATATGAGATAGATAGATAGATAGATAGATAGATAGGAGATAGATAGATAGATAGGGGATAGATAGATAGGAGAGAGATAGATAGATAGATAGATAGTAGTTAGATAGAGGGATAGATAGATGAGATAGATAGGGATAGATTAGGAATAGTATAGAGAGATAGTAGGAGATACTTAGAGATAGTTAGAGATAGTATAGATAGATAGATAGATAGATAGATAATACGAGATAGATAGGAGATAGATAGATAGATAGATAGAGATAGTTAGGAGATAGATAGATAGATAGATAGATACGAGATAGATAGGTTAGATAGATAGATAGATAGATAGATAGGAGATAGATAGTATAGAAATAGATAGATAGATAGATTAGATATAGATAGATAGTAGATAGATAGATAGGAGATAGATAGATTAGATTAGATAGAGATAGATTAGATAGGTAGATAGATAGATAGATAGATAATAGATAGGATAGATAGGAGATAGAATAGATAGATAGATAGATAGTTAGAATAGATAGATAGATGATAGATAGATAGGAGATAGATAGGAGATAGATAGATAGATAGATAGATTTAGATAGATGGAGATAGTATAGGTAGATAGAGATAGATTAGATAGATAGAGAATAGATAGTATAGTTAGGAGATAGTAGGTAGGAAATAGATAGGAGCTAGATAGGAGATTAGATAGGAGATAGATGAGATAGATAGGAGATAGAGATGATAGATAGATAGATAGGATGATAGATAGAATAGTAATAGTATAGGAGATAGTAGATAATAGTAGAAGATAGATAGATGATAGATAGATAGATAGATAGGTGGATAGATAGATGATAGATAGATAGTATAGATAGATTAGAATAGATAGATAGATAGAGATAGAGATGATAGATTGTTAGTCCTGGGTTTGGGGAGTTGTAAGACATGGGTTAGTTGGAGAGTTAGTTATCTAGTCGGGGAGTGTTAGTCCTGGAGATTCGGGGAGTTTGTTAGTCCTGGTTTGGGGAGTTGTTAGTCCTGGGTTTGGGGAGTTGTTAGTCCTGGTTTGGGGAGGTGTTAGTCCTGGGTTTGGGGAGGTGTTAGTCCTGGGTTCGGGGAGGTGTTAGTCCTGGGTTCGGGGAGGTGTTAGTCCTGGGTTTGGGGAGGTGTTAGTCCTGGGTTCGGGGAGGTGTTAGTCCTGGGTTTGGGGAGGTGTTAGTCCTGGGTTTGGGGAGGTGTTAGTCCTGGGTTTGGGGAGTTGTTAGTCCTGGGTTTGGGGAGTTGTTAGTCCTGGGTTTGGGGAGGTGTTAGTCCTGGGTTTGGGGAGTTGTTAGTCGCTGGTTTGGGGAGTTGTTAGTCCTGGGTTTGGGGAGGTGTTAGTCCTGGGTTTGGGGAGTTGTTAGTCCTGGGTTTGGGGAGTTGTTAGTCCTCAGTATTTGGGAGGTGTTAGTCCTGGGTTCGGGGAGTTGTTAGTCCTGGGTTTGGGGAGGTGTTAGTCCTGGGTTTGGGGAGTTGTTAGTCCTGGGTTTGGGGAGGTGTTAGTCCTCAGTATTTGGGAGGTGTTTATCCTGGGTTTGGGGAGGTGTTAGTCCTCAGTATTGGGGAGTTGTTAGTCCTGGGTTTGGGGAGGTGTTAGTCGCTGGTTTGGGGAGTTGTTAGTCCTGGGTTTGGGGAGGTGTTAGTCCTGGGTTTGGGGAGGTGTTAGTCCTGGGTTTGGGGAGGTGTTAGTCCTGGGTTCGGGGAGGTGTTAGTCCTCAGTATTGGGGAGGTGTTAGTCCTGGTTTGGGGAGGTGTTAGTCCTCAGTATTGGGGAGTTGTTAGTCCTGGGTTTGGGGAGTTGTCAGTCCTGGGTTTGGGGAGGTGTTAGTCCTCAGTATTGGGGAGGTGTTAGTCCTCAGTATTTGGGAGGTGTTAGTCCTGGGTTTGGGGAGGTGTTAGTCCTCAGTATTGGGGAGGTGTTAGTCCTCAGTATTGGGGAGGTGTTAGTCCTGGTTTGGGGAGGTGTTAGTCCTCAGTATTGGGGAGTTGTTAGTCCTGGGTTTGGGGAGGTGTTAGTCCTCAGTATTGGGGAGCTGTAGGGCTCGGCTCAGGTCTCTTCATCTCCGATGGATTTGATGTGATTTTCCTCTGCAGCAGTCGGGGACAGTCTGACAGGAGGAGCTGAGCAATTACCGCTGTCCAGGGTGCTGGCTCCATGTGCTGCTCCTCAGCCGCCCCTGCTGGGAAGGGTTAAAGGGAAGATCGTTAGGAGATTTATTATCCATGGAGAACAGCATTAATTAAGGTGTAGCTCCAATAGTAACATAAGAGCGTCACTGAGAGCTCAGGTTACAGCTGCCCATAGAGGTCTAAGGAGAGAGGAGGGGAAGGAGACTCCGAGACACAGAGATTGTGCTGGCTATATAGTCTTATCTCACCTCACTGCTACACTGCTCCTTACTGCTGTGCAATGTCCTCCATGCTGCTGCTTGTGTGTGGCAGTCTCCTTTAATTCCTTCTCCCCTCTTTTTAGTCTCTATGGGCAGCTGTAGTCTAAGCTCCCAGTGAAGCTGAGGTCCTATTAGTGATTAATGACTGTATAAACAGATAAAAAAGCAGGAGGAGAAAAAGAGGTTGAAAAAAGGAGAAGGAAGCGTTCTTCTTTTATTACATTTATAACAAAGTTTCTTATTTTTGCTTGTGCTGTTGGTCTGTGGAAAGTTGTGTTATAATTGGAGGTTATGCTATAATGATGTCAATGAGATCTGTCTATAACCCCCCTGAGAAGGATCACTGGTGCTGTATGTATGTGATAATGTTAACTCTGCTACATCTGCGCATCTATAGCACAACTGTTTGGTTAACACTTTGCTTAAAACATCAAACAAGAGATGCAAGTCTTCTGGTTCCGACAATAGGAAGTGTCTGTATGGAAGAAGAATAGTGGTGCTGGCCCTTTAAGAGCCTGAACGCTGCAGGATAATGGAGAGCTATGAGGCTGGGAGTAGACACTGCGCTGCTGACTGGTTGCTGTCGGTTACCGCTGATACTATCTGCACTGATTAATATAATAGCATCGTTATAATAGTTCACCTGTCGCCCTCCTTCTTCTCACAGAGTGAAGATGTCTGGTGATCGCCAGTAACGTCCACTGCGCTTCTGCCATTGCCCGCTCACGGTCGCTGTCGTCTCTCAGTCATACAGGAAGGTCGTATATTTTGCTAGAGATTTATGTTGGACGCCTCCTGAGCGCTGTTTGTCGTAACTTGTAAAGGTGACAATAAAGTTGCTTCCTCGCTTGTAGTTCTGTTTTCTTATTAAAGGAACATGACCCTGAGGATACGACCCTTTACTAGACACCATCAGCAATGCTCCATTAGGGCGAGGCTCTGATCGGTGACTCCGGCACAGCTGCACTGTCTGTAGGGGTCTATGGTAGTCTGAAATGGGCTTCTTATCTTATAAAAGGCTCAGCTGCTGCCCTGCTCATCCCTCATGCTTTACACTGCAGCTCAGCTTCATTGGGACGAGGCTATGATCGGTGACTCTGGCACGGCTGCACTGTCTGTAGGGGTCTATGGTAGTCTGAAATTGGCTTCTTATCTAATGAGAGGTTCAGCTGCTGCCCTGGTCATCCCTCATGCTTTACACTGCAGCTCAGCTTCATTGGGACGAGGCTGTGATCAGTGACCCCGGCATGGCTGCACTGTCTGTAGGAGTCTATGGTAGTCTGAAATCTGCGTCTTGTCTTTGATGTGCTTAGCTGCTGCCCTGTCCTTCCTTCATACTTTACCTTCAGCTCTGCTCTATAGGGACACAGCTAAAATCATTGACTCCAGCTTGGTTACCGCAATGTATTATGCCAGCTGTCAGTCATCCTGCTAGACTGTTGCTCCAGGGCACAGAAAGACTGGCGGCCATTGTTAAGCCTCCAACTGTCATGACATCAGCACCCCGCCATTGCACAACACTGTAAAATCCCTTAGCTGCTGCTAAGGGGTTGGGCAGCCAGACGTGCGCCTTCTTCAGCCTCATTTCTGCTGTATTGGGAGCTTTGGTGCCCCCCAGGCCACAGATGACAGCTTCAGGGGGCATAAGTGGCACCAGGGCTACATATTTAAAGGCTCGACTATAGACCTTCAGGATAGTGGACATGAAGCCCTTCGGTGTCCTAGACTCGCATTAAATCCTTTACTCCCCTCGAGCACCAGGGAAGTTTCTGTGAACCCCTCGGATGATGCACTTTAGACCATCAGGAAAGTTGTCACTAACCCATTCAGTATCCTAAACCTATAAATACAAAGAACAACAAAAGAAATATAGTAATATAGAAATGTAGAAACAATACTTTATTAAATCATATTATAAACAATTAAAATATATCAGGAAATACCCAACTAATGCCACTGAAACATAAAGCATCATACAGGTGATAATAGTATCAAAACATCACATAAATAAGTACAAAACATCAATGTTACACTTCACCAAGGATCATCCCCTCGAGAAAGCGCAGGCGAAACGCGCGTCGGGGCGTTTGGTTCCTTCTGATCCGCTGATCCTTGGTGATGAATAGAATTGATGTTTTTGCACTTAGTTGTGTGATGTTTTGATACTGTTATCACCTGTATGATGCACAGCATTAGGTTTCAGGGGGATTAGTTGGGTATTTTCTATTTGGGTGGGAACAGCCTTCCTTATCTCCCCTGGGAATGAGGTGGCGGTGCTGAGGGATCAGTGTGAGGAGTCAGTGGCACCTCGCAGGATTCTGTTATATCGGTTGGAGCCTGAGGCTGCACCACTGAGAGCTTCCGGTGTCATCACGCTCCTTGTGATTTCTATCCGCTTCAGCGTTTTCATGGAGGATCCACACATATCAATGTCCAAGTCCAAGCTGCGGTGATTTCTGCTAACTTAGGGATGTCCATGTATTGGTTTCCATGACGACGTTGTCAGGAGAGTCTCAGTAGTGCAGCCTCAGGCTATGGGCCTAGTTTCAAACAATCTGATCTCAGCATAGAAGTGAGATTTTAGAACGCGGATTTCATGGTCTTGATGGACGTTACAGAGGCTTTGGGTCACTAGAAAGTCCCTGCAGCCGAATGCTGGATGTTATAGGTATTCACACCCTCATTATGGACTTATTAGGTCGCCCAGAGGACGGGAGAGCTCTCACTGCTTCAGGATGTGATGTGGCCCCTGAGGTCCAGCAGTATAAAGGGAAGGTATATAAACTGATGAACTGAGACCAATCTGACCTTCCCTCCAGAACCTCATGAATGACTGAAGGTGTTTCGGGAAGATGCTGAGAGTTGTAGTTGTGCAGCAGCTGGAGAGCCGCAGGATGGAGGAAAAGCAGGAAAAGAGAACCCCCCCGAGCCTCTCGTGTCCTGAGCTCTCCTGCTCCTAAGGGGCTCATGATGGAGCCCACAACAAGTCCAGCCACGGGGCCCCATAACAAGTCCAGCCACGGGGCCCCATAACAAGTCCAGCCACGGGGCCCCATAACAAGTCCAGCCACGGGGCCCCATAACAAGTCCAGCTACGGGGCCCCATAACAAGTCCAGCGACGGGGCCCCATAACAAGTCCAGCTACGGGGCCCCATAACAAGTCCATCTACGGGGCCCCATAACAAGTCCAGCTACGGGGCTCCATAACAAGTCCAGCCATGGGACCCCATAACAAGTCCAGCCATGGGACCCCATAACAAGTCCAGCCATGGGACCCCATAACAAGTCCAGCCACGGGGCCCCATAACAAGTCCAGCCACGGGGCCCCATAACAAGTCCAGCCATGGGCCCCATGGTCACTTCTCACATCCATGGATGGAATTTTAATTCCATCTCTGTTAATGAGACCATGAGAAGTGGCAGGGACCTAAAAGTAAGTCCCCCCCACTCCCCCTTCCTCCAGGGACAATGAAGCTTTGAAGAGACAGAGAATAAGACTGTGAAGAAGATGGCGGGAGGCAGACAGGTGATAGGTCTGAAAATGGGGCCCTCAGCAACAACTAAAGTAGGACCCGAACAACTGTAGACAAGAAATTCTTTCATATTTTCAAAATATTTGCATATAAAACCGCCATCCAGTGCCCAACCAATCCCACCATACAACGTCAAACCAGTGCAGACGTCCCTGGTGGCCTAGAGCAGTTAAGGAGTAAATGGTAGAGTCTCTAATGGCCCAGAACATAGTCCCTGGGGGCCACAAATGCCCAATTTATTACACCCTAAAACTGGCCCTGGGATAGAAGTGAGATAAAGTAGATGAAGGAAAACTAAAAAAACAGGACCAGGAGTAAAGCAGAGAGAATATAGAAAATGTTAAAGCATTAATTAAAAGGTAAAATGAACCCCCCTCCTTTCCTGAATGGATTAACCCATTGACAGCACTGGCAACATTGTATCATCTCCGGGATAAAACGGATACATATGGAAATTGTGGGAAAGTTTGCCAGAAGATTGTCAGCCAATGGGTAGAGTGCGGGAGGGCTGGCACCGCTGCGGGGGCATCAGATATAAGGAGAGGACTATAATCCTGGAGGAAGCAACAGGACTCCAACAGGCAGATGAGCCGCAGAGATGGTTACAAGCGCTGCACCTGCCTGGGGTTACTCATCATCCTCATCATCTGCAAGGAGCGAGCAGGCGCCATGACGGGGCAGGTGAGACCGGGCTCTGTCTCATCCCAGCGGGATTATAGCCATATTACATCAGATTATAGCCAGGTTACAGCAGATTATAGCCAGATTACATCAGATTATAGCCAGGTTACAGCAGATTATAGTCAGATTACATCAGATTATAGCCAAGTTAGAGCAGATTATAGCCAGGTTACAGCAGATTATTGTCAGATTACATCAGATTATAGCCAGGTTACAGCAGATTATAGTCAGACTTCAGATTATAGCAAATTGTAGGCAGATTACAGTTTATAGAAAATTGTAGATTATTGCCATAATTCACTTTATAGCCAGATTACAGATAATTGCACATTAAAGACTATAGCCTTGCTACACATCATAGTCGGATCATAGATTATGGCCAGATTATAGTTTATAGAAGATTATAGATCACAGTCAGATTACATATTATAGCAGGTTACAGTCTGCTTGACATTGACTTCAGTGATATCCAGTGAAGGATATGAGACATTTAGTTGCATCTTTGCAGTAATCCTGTTGCTGTGACTCTTCAGCAGGCGCTGATAAAGGGGTCGTCTCACTCCAGGGGTCGCTGCTGCTTTTTAAGTTAAAGATCTTGCAAAAACAAGTCACTTTGCAATATGTGTCCATTACCAGTGTCCGACCTATTCCTAGATATCCCCTCTTGTATGGGCTGCATCAGCTCCTCAGGTCGCTATAGCTACAGACCTGTGTGATCTCTCCTGATAGGCTGCCAGCACTGGTCACTATAGCTACAGACCTGTGTGATCTCTCCTGATAGGCTGCCAGCACTGGTCACTATAGCTACAGACCTGTGTGATCTCTCCTGATAGGCTGCCAGCACTGGTCACTATAGCTACAGACCTGTGTGATCTCTCCTGATAGGCTGCCAGCACTGGTCACTATAGCTACAGACCTGTTCTCCCTCTCCTGATAGGCTGCCAGCACTGGTCACTATAGCTACAGACCTGTGTGATCCCTCCTGATAGGCTGCCAGCACTGGTCACTATAGCTACAGACCTGTGTGATCTCTCCTGATAGGCTGCCAGCACTGGTTGCTATAGCTACAGACCTGTGTGATCTCTCCTGATAGGCTGCCAGCACTGGTCACTATAGCTACAGACCTGTGTGATCCCTCCTGATAGGCTGCCAGCACTGGTCACTATAGCTACAGACCTGTGTGATCTCTCCTGATAGGCTGCCAGCACTGGTCACTATAGCTACAGACCTGTGTGATCTCTCCTGATAGGCTGCCAGCACTGGTCGCTATAGCTACAGACCTGTGTGATCTCTCCTGATAGGCTGCCAGCACTGGTCGCTATAGCTACAGACCTGTGTGATCTCTCCTGATAGGCTGCCAGCACTGGTCGCTATAGCTACAGACCTGTGTGATCTCTCCTGATAGGCTGCCAGCACTGGTCGCTATAGCTACAGACCTGTGTGATCTCTCCTGATAGGCTGCCAGCACTGGTCACTATAGCTACAGACCTGTGTGATCTCTCCTGATAGGCTGCCAGCACTGGTCACTATAGCTACAGACCTGTGTGATCACTCCTGATAGGCTGCCAGCACTGGTCACTATAGCTACAGACCTGTGTGATCTCTCCTGATAGGCTGCCAGCACTGGTCACTATAGCTACAGACCTGTGTGATCTCTCCTGATAGGCTGCCAGCGCTGGTCACTATAGCTACAGACCTGTGTGATCTCTCCTGATAGGCTGCCAGCACTGGTTGCTATAGCTACAGACCTGTGTGATCTCTCCTGATAGGCTGCCAGCGCTGGTCACTATAGCTACAGACCTGTGTGATCTCTCCTGATAGGCTGCCAGCACTGGTCACTATAGCTACAGACCTGTGTGATCTCTCCTGATAGGCTGCCAGCACTGGTCGCTATAGCTACAGACCTGTTCAATCTCTCCTGATAGGCTGCCAGCACTGGTCACTATAGCTACTGAGCTGTTATATCTCTCCTGATAGGCTGCCAGCACTGGTCACTATAGCTACAGACCTGTGTGATCTCTCCTGATAGGCTGCCAGTACTGATCACTATAGCTACAGACCTGTGTGATCTCTCCTGATAGGCTGCCAGTACTGATCACTATAGCTACAGACCTGTGTGATCTCTCCTGATAGTCTGCCAGTACTGATCACTATAGCTACAGACCTGTGTGATCTCTCCTGATAGGCTGCCAGCACTGGTTCCTATAGTTACAGACCTGTGTGATCCCTCCTGATAGGCTGCCAGTACTGATCACTTTAGCTACAGACCTGTGTGATCCCTCCTGATAGGCTGCCAGCACTGGTCACTATAGCTACAGACCTGTGTGATCTCTCCTGATAGGCTGCCAGCACTGGTTGCTATAGCTACAGACCTGTGTGATCTCTCCTGATAGGCTGCCAGCACTGGTCACTATAGCTACAGACCTGTTCTATCTCTCCTGATAGGCTGCCAGCACTGGCCACTATAGCTACAGACCTGTGTGATCTCTCCTGATAGGCTGCCAGCACTGGTCACTATAGCTACAGACCTGTGTGATCTCTCCTGATAGGCTGCCAGCACTGGTCACTATAGCTACAGACCTGTGTGATCTCTCCTGATAGGCTGCCAGCACTGGTCACTATGGCTAAAGACCTGTGTGATCTCTCCTTATAGGCTGCCAGCACTGGTTCCTATAGCTACAGACCTGTGTGATCCCTCCTGATAGGCTGCAGCACTGGTCACTATAGCTACAGACCTGTGTTATCTTCCTGATAGGCTGCCAGCACTGGTCACTATAGCTGCAGACCTGTGTGATCTCTCCTGATAGGCTGCCAGCACTGGTCACTATAGCTACAGACCTGTGTGATCTCTCCTGATAGGCTGCAGCACTGGTCACTATAGCTACAGACCTGTGTGATCTCTCCTGATAGGCTGCCAGCACTGGTCACTATAGCTACAGACCTGTGTGATCTCTCCTGATAGGCTGACAGTACTTATCACTATAGCTACAGACCTGTGTGATCTCTCCTGATAGGGTGCCAGCACTGGTCACTATAGCTACAGACCTGTGTGATCTCTCCTTTTAGGCTGCCAGCATTTGTCACTATAGCTACAAACCTGTGTGATCTCTCCTGATAGGCTGCCAGCACTGGTCACTATAGCTACAGACCTGTTCTATCTCTCCTGATAGGCTGCCAGTACTGATCACTATAGCTACAGACCTGTGTGATCTCTCCTGATAGGCTGCCAGCACTGGTCACTATAGCTACAGACCTGTGTGATCTCCCCTGATAGGCTGCCAGCACTCCTCACTATAGCTAGAGTCATGTGTGATATCGGCTGACAGGCTGCCAGCACTGGTCACTATAGCTACAGACCTGTGTGATCTCTCCTGATAGGCTGCCAGCACTGGTAACTATAGCTACAGACCTGTGTGATCTCTCCTGATAGGCTGCCAGCACTGGTCACTATAGCTACAGACCTGTGTGATCTCTCCTGATAGGCTGCCAGCACTGGTCACTATAGCTACAGACCGGTGTGATCTCTCCTGATAGGCTGCCAGCACTGGTCACTATAGCTACAGACCTGTGTGATCTCTCCTGATAGGCTGCCAGCACTGGTCTCTATAGCTACAGACCTGTGTGATCTCTCCTGATAGGCTGCCAGCACTGGTCACTATAGCTACAGACCTGTGTGATCTCTCCTGATAGGCTACCAGCACTGGTCACTATAGCTACAGACCTGTGTGATCTCTCCTGATAGGCTGCCAGCACTGGTCACTATAGCTACAGACCTGTGTGATCTGTCCTGATAGGCTGCCAGCACTGGTCACTATAGCTACAGACCTGTGTGATCTCTCCTGATAGGCTGCCAGCACTGGTCACTATAGCTACAGACCTGTGTGATCTCTCCTGATAGGCTGACAGCACTGGTCACTATAGCTACAGACCTGTGTGATCTCTCCTGATAGGCTGCCAGCACTGGTCACTATAGCTACAGACCTGTGATCTCTCCTGATAGGCTGCCAGCACTGGTCACTATAGCTACAGACCTGTGTGATCTCTCCTGATAGGCTGCCAGCACTGGTCGCTATAGCTACAGACCTGTGTGATCTCTCCTGATAGGCTGCCAGCACTGGTCACTATAGCTACAGACCTGTGTGATCTCTCCTGATAGGCTGCCAGCACTGGTCGCTATAGCTACAGATCTGTGTGATCTCTCCTGATAGGCTGCCAGCACTGGTCACTATAGCTACAGACCTGTGTGATCTCTCCTGATAGGCTGCCAGCACTGGTCACTATAGCTACAGACCTGTGTGATCTCTCCTGATAGGCTGCCAGCACTGGTCACTATAGCTACAGACCTGTGTGATCCCTCCTGATAGGCTGCCAGCACTGGTCACTATAGCTACAGACCTGTGTGATCTCAAGATAGGCTGCCAGCACTGGTCACTATAGCTACAGACCTGTGTGATCTCTCCTGATAGGCTGCCAGCACTGGTTGCTATAGCTACAGACCTGTGTGATCTCTCCTGATAGGCTGCCAGCACTGGTCTCTATAGCTACAGACCTGTGTGATCTCTCCTGATGGGCTGCCAGCACTGGTCACTATAGCTGCAGACCTGTTCTATCTCTCCTGATAGGCTGCCAGCACTGGTCACTATAGCTACAGACCTGTGTGATCTCTCCTGATAGGCTGCCAGCACTGGTCACTATAGCTACAGACCTGTGTGATCTCTCCTGATAGGCTGCCAGCACTAGTCACTATAGCTACAGACCGGTGTGATCTCTCCTGATAGGCTGCCAGCACTGGTCACTATAGCTACAGACCTGTGTGATCTCTCCTGATAGGCTGCCAGCACTGGTCACTATAGCTACAGACCTGTGTGATCTCTCCTGATAGGCTCCCAGCACTGGTCACTATAGCTACAGACCTGTGTGATCTCTCCTGATAGGCTGACAGCACTGGTCACTATAGCTACAGACCTGTGTGATCTCTCCTGATAGGCTGCCAGCTCTGGTCACTATAGCTACAGACCTGTGATCTCTCCTGATAGGCTGCCAGCAGTGGTTACTATAGCTACAGACCTGTGTGATCTCTTCTGATAGGCTGCCAGCACTGGTCACTATAGCTACAGACCTGTGTGATCTCTCCTGATAGGCTGCCAGCACTGGTCGCTATAGCTACAGATCTGTGTGATCTCTCCTGATAGGCTGCCAGCACTGGTCACTATAGCTACAGACCTGTGTGTTCTCTCCTGATAGGCTGCCAGCACTGGTCTCTATAGCTACAGACCTGTGTGTTCTCTCCTGATAGGCTGCCAGCACTGGTCGCTATAGCTACAGACCTGGCTCCTACTGCAACCCAGTAGAATCCAGTAAACACGCCCCTGAATTCAAAATGACACCAAGAAAACAGGACTGAGGTGAGATGAATCGATGGAGTGAGACAACCCCTTTAATGCTGAGAGTTGTAGGTCCTCAATAGCTGAGGTGCCACCGCTTGAACCATAGTGAATTTGGTACAAAGCTCAGCTGTGATCATGACTGATGTTGTGCGGCAGCTCTGGGGGGCGACTCAATACTGGGGCAAAGGAAACTGGGGCCACTGCTGCCTGCAGCAACCAGTCAGAGCTTCCATGATGGCGGCCATGCGGCAGAACCTTCTTTCCTGTCACTATCGTCTGCTCTCCGGCCCTTCCTTCAGATGTAGCAGAGCTGTGGGTGTCACTAGATGAGTTTGTTACTTGGCCTAATGACGTGTCGGCTCTGCTGCATCAGTACAAGGTGCGGAGATATAACCACATATCAACTATTTGCTCTTATAGGATTTGGCCGCCACAATACAGGCGATCTTTCACCGCTCCGTTGGATCTGATCAGGGGGAGCTGGAGACTGACGGCTTCCGGGAACAGAGAAGCTCCGACAACCGGCTCGAGCGAATGGAAGAGTCGCACTCAAATGAAGTCAGCGGCCAGGTCCGAAGATCCCCAGAGAAGAGGTGTTTCGGAAATAAGATAGACAGGATCGGGGCACAGAGTAATTTGGGTTGCGGTACTTCTTTTGGTGAGTTGGATAAACATTGACTATATTTACTATTTTGCCATTGGCAAACTTAAACTCTATCACCTCTCAATCTATAAAGCACTAAAACGTAACTTTTATTATGTATAACTCTTAACCTCGATATTAGGGATGATTGTCCAAGTAAGACTCTTTGGAGTTAATAAATTACTGTATATAGGGTTCCCCTGTTGATAGGTGGCGCTCCACCAGACTGGATAATAGAAAAGGAGTTATTCCTTCATAATTAGAAAGGGAATATTGAGAGGTTAGAAATCAGGTTTTTAAATAGTGTGTTTTGAGGTTAAGTGATATATATAATAAAAGTTACGTTTTAGTGTTTTATAGATTGAGAGGTGATAGAGTTTAAGTTTGCCTATGGCAAAATAGTAAATATAGTGATCAAAAGTCACTCTCTGTTCTCTTGTTAGATTCCCTTTTTTTTTAGCTTATTTGGTTAAACATTGCACATGCTGGGGGTTGTAGTGTCACAACAGAGGCGCAGCTAAGAGACCATCACTGTATACTGTGACTGACCAAGATGTATAAATGGATAGATAGATAGATAGATAGATAGATAGATAGATAGATAGGAGATAGATAGATAGATAGATAGATAGGAGATAGATAGATAGATAGATAGATAGGAGATAGATAGATAGATAGATAGATAGGAGATAGATAGATAGATAGATAGGAGAGAGATAGATAGATAGATAGGAGATAGATAGATAGATAGATAGATAGGAGAGAGAGAGATAGATAGATAGATAGATAGATAGATAGGAGAGAGATAGATAGATAGATAGATAGATAGATAGGAGAGAGATAGATAGGAGAGAGATAGATAGATAGGAGATAGATAGATAGATAGATAGATAGATAGGAGAGAGAGATAGATAGATAGATAGGAGAGAGATAGATAGATAGATAGATAGATAGATAGGAGAGAGATAGATAGGAGAGAGATAGATAGATAGATAGATAGATAGATAGATAGGAGATAGATAGATAGATAGATAGATAGATAGGAGATAGATAGATAGGAGATAGATAGATAGATAGATAGATAGGAGATAGATAGATAGATAGATAGGAGATAGATAGATAGATAGATAGATAGATAGATAGATAGGAGATAGATAGATAGGAGATAGATAGATAGATAGATAGATAGGAGATAGATAGATAGATAGATAGATAGGAGAGAGATAGATAGATAGGAGATAGATAGATAGATAGATAGATAGATAGATAGGAGAGAGATAGATAGATAGATAGGAGATAGATAGATAGATAGATAGATAGATAGATAGATAGATAGATAGATAGATAGATAGGAGAGAGAGAGAGAGAGAGATAGATAGATAGATAGATAGGAGAGAGATAGATAGATAGATAGATAGATAGATAGGAGAGAGATAGATAGATAGATAGATAGATAGATAGATAGATAGATAGGAGAGAGATAGATAGGAGAGAGATAGATAGATAGATAGATAGATAGATAGATAGATAGATAGATAGGAGAGAGATAGATAGATAGGAGATAGATAGATAGATAGATAGATAGATAGATAGGAGAGAGAGATAGATAGATAGATAGGAGAGAGATAGATAGATAGATAGATAGATAGATAGATAGATAGATAGGAGAGAGATAGATAGGAGAGAGATAGATAGATAGATAGATAGATAGATAGGAGAGAGATAGATAGATAGATAGATAGATAGATAGATAGGAGAGAGATAGATAGGAGAGAGATAGATAGATAGATAGATAGATAGATAGATAGATAGATAGATAGATAGATAGATAGATAGATAGGAGATAGATAGATAGATAGATAGATATGAGATAGATAGATAGATAGATAGATAGATACAGGGGCGTTGCTAGGGTCCTAAAACACCCGGGGCTCGGGCCCTTTGTGTTTTTCTGGGTAGGGCTGGGTTCACACGACATTTTTCGCGCATCATTGTAAACTTCGGATGTTTTTTTACATAGAAAAACCTTCTGTTCATGTCACTTATTTTCTGCACATCCCACACAGATCCCGTCCATCTCCTCAGCAGTCACTGTACAGTAAAAATCACCAATGACAAATTTACTTTTTCAGAACTTCTCACCTTCATATGACAATACCCCTAAACAGTCACCAAATAATCACCTACACATGGAGCAAATCTACCAGACAAGTGATTGTTACTAAAACCCTCCTACAAAACCAAGACCCCAAACTATTACTACTTAAGGCTCAAATAATCCTACCAGACCCTGACCAAACACAACCACCACATGTGACCATCAGCTGTACACAGGCTCTGAAGACATATACCACCGCCATACAGGGACCAGATAGTGGTAGATACTAGTTGTATGTAGACTCTGCAGACATATAAGTGATTACACTGCAGTTACATTTAGTGACTCACCGGAGACGTCTTTTCTGATCAGCGTCGTTCACTTTCCCTTTTCTTCTCCATCCGGTTCACACCTTCATGCTGATTGCTCCCGGCCAAGACTCGTCCCTGAGGATTTGGACACAAATATCTTAGAATCCTCACATTTCCAGCAACTCCTTAATTATAGGTATAGCAGTCACTCAGTTAGGTATATAGGGGCACTGAAGCAGTATATGGGGCCACAGGCAGATATATGGGGCCACAGGCAGACATATAGGGCCACAGGCAGGTATATAGGGGCCACAGGCAGTATATGGGGCCACAGGCAAGTATATAGGGGCACTGAGGCAGTATATGGGGCCACAGGCAGTATATGGGGGCACTGAGGCAGTATATAGGGGCCACAAGAAGGTATATAGGGGCACTGAGGCAGAATATAGGGTCACTGAGGCAGTATATGGGGTCACTGAGGCAGTATATGGGGGCCACAGGCAGGTATATAGGGACACAGGCAGTATATGGGGGCCACAGGCAGGTATATAGGGACACAGGCAGTATATGGGGGCCACAGGCAGGTATATAGGGACACAGGCAGTATATGGGGGCCACAGGCAGGTATATAGGTGCACAGGCAGCATATGGTGGCCACAGGCAGGCGTATGGGGGCCACAGGCAGGCATATGGGGGCCACAGGCAGGCATATGGGGGCCACAGGCAGGGATATGGGGGCCACAGGCAGGGATATGGGGGCCACAGGCAGGGATATGGGGGCCACAGGCAGGGATATGGGGGCCACAGGCAGGGATATGGGGCCACAGGCAGGCATTATAGGGGCACAGGCAGCATATGGGGGCCACAGAGAGGGATATGGGGGCCACAGGCAGCATATGGGGGCCACAGGCAGGCATTATAGGGGCACAGACAGGGATATGGGGGCCACGGGCAGTATATGGGGGCCACAGGCAGGCATTATAGGGGCACAGGCAGGGATATGGAGGCCACAGGCAGTATATGGGGGCCACAGGCAGGGATATGGGGGCCACAGGCAGGGATATGGGGGCCACAGGCAGGGATTATAGGGGCACAGGCAGCTTATGGGGGCACAGGCAGGGATATGGGGGCACAGGCATGGATATGGGGGCCACAGGCCACAGATAGATAGATAGATAGATAGATAGATAGATAGATAGATAGATAGATAGATAGATAGATAGGAGAGAGATAGATAGATAGATAGATAGATAGGAGATAGATAGATAGAGAGGAGATAGATAGATAGATAGATAGATAGATAGATAGATAGGAGAGAGATAGATAGATAGATAGATAGAGAGATAGATAGGAGATAGATAGATAGGAGATAGATAGATAGGAGATAGATAGATAGATAGATAGATAGATAGATAGATAGATAGATAGATAGATAGGAGATAGATAGATAGATAGATAGATAGATAGATAGATAGATAGATAGATAGATAGGAGATAGATAGATAGATAGATAGATAGATAGATAGATAGATAGGAGATAGATAGGAGATAGATAGATAGATAGGAGATAGATAGATAGGAGATAGATAGATAGGAGATAGATAGATAGGAGATAGATAGATAGATAGATAGGAGATAGATAGATAGATAGATAGGAGATAGATAGATAGGAGATAGATAGATAGATAGGAGATAGATAGATAGATAGATAGATAGATAGATAGATAGGAGATAGATAGATAGATAGGAGATAGATAGATAGATAGATAGATAGATAGGAGATAGATAGATAGATAGGAGATAGATAGATAGGAGATAGATAGATAGCAACTCAACAAATTCATAAACATGAAGGATCCAGCGAAAATTAGGTGAAAAAAGGAACTCTAATTTATTTCAAGACATCATGGTGCAGACGGTACAAACATAGAAAAGATAAAACCGACGCGTTTCAGGCACAGAGATTTTTTGCCCTTGTTCACGGTTCAAACAACATTTTAATTGTGTCCATTGAAATAGTAAAAGGGGTGTTACGTGTATGTGCACGTCATTTCCTCCATTTTAAAAACACTTACATATTGCTATCGCTACACATTATATTATAAAGTTATTCTTCCTAACTTTTTATGTTATTATAGCCTGCTTATACAGATAATTATTTTAGTTTTATATATAATAGAACATTTCTGTTGTTCATTCCTACCGGAGCTCTTGTTTCCAATGTGTGGATCCAGTACGCCTCACGCAGGCGCACTCGATGTTCCCAGTCACCTCCATTGCAAGGACGATTAACACGTTCTATTCCCTGACACTTGAAACTATCGAGTGCGCCCGCGTGTGTTTCCATAAAGTGCCCGACTGCACCCGAATGCGTAATCTGCATTTTTCGGATGCCGGCTAGGTGTTCCTGGATCCTTGTCCTCAGCTTACGGATACTGCTGCCTATATAGGATTTATTACAGCTAGTGCACTGGATAAGGTAAACTAAGTGATCCGTGTCACAATTTACATAGCTGTTAATTTTATACACTTTGTTTTCTATTTGTCCAGCAAAACTATCTGTTTTATTCATGTATTGACAAACTTTGCACAATATCTTCCCACATTTGTTGTTACCTTTAAAAGTTAACCAATTGTTTAAAACTTTGTGGAGTCACACGCGGGCTATAATAACATAAAAAGTTAGGAAGAATAACTTTATAATATAATGTGTAGCGATAGTGTTACGGATGCAGGTAGTGGATCCTCTGGACCACCGCAAGCGATGGTGTAAGCCGTACCAGGGGGCGGAATCTAAGTAGACCCCCTTTTTTCCACCAGAGCCCGCCGCAAAGGGGGATGGACTTGTGGGGCGGAGAAACCCCGGTCCCCCACTGGCGTACTTGCTTGGGGTGGCACCCAAAGGGCAGTGCGTGGTACCAAATCGTGTGACGAAGGGTATTGCGGGGCCCGGCAGGAGGTCAGGACAGGGGGCGAAGGTTCGGGTCAAGAAAGGGGGTGGCGTAAAGGTTCGGAAACCATTTGGGCCCGGAAACGTTTTTTCAAAGGGGCTGAAAAGGCACTATAGACCCGGGAAAATAAAGTCCCCGGGGGGGAAAACCTTATAAAGGGTAAAGGGGGTCACAAAAACCCAAATTTTAATTTAACCCCGGGCCCCTTTAAAAATTTCAGAGAAGTCCCCGCGCAGGGCCGCTGGGGGGGGCCCCGGCCGACGCCCCAAAAAAAAAAAGCCGGCAGAGACCCCGTAAAAGGACACGGAGCGCGGCGGGTAAGTGTCGAAACTCGGGGGGCGAGCACCCCAGGCCCACCGCGGGCCGGCCGGCGCAAAATTTCGCCCGGGGGGCCCGGGGGAGCATGGGGCAACAGGGGTGCCCCCCCGCCCGCCCCCCTGGCTGCGGGCCCAAACCCAGGACGTACCCCCCCCCCCCCCTTTGGCCCCCCCCCCCTTTTTCCCTGGAAAAAAGAAACTTCTTTACCCAATAAACGATCCAGGGGATTTGTCCCCCGGGCCTCCCAAAACTCCCCCCTCCCGGTCCAAATCCCTCCCAATCAAGAAAAAAGGTCTTTTCCCCCTCTAAAATAGACTTATAGCCAAAATTTATTTTACTTTTGAACACGTTGGGGGGCCCTCCGTTTCCCAGGGGGAGAGGGTAAAAATTTTCCTTTGGGAGAAACGATTGAGAAAGGGACGGGCTTCAGCAGCGAAACAGGGAAACGGGGGTTTGGGAATACGCTTTGGTGGGGAGGGAGCCGGAGTTTAAGGCCACAGGAAATTAAATCCGTTTTAAAACACCTAAAAATGGCCCCGGGAACCGGGACCCAGCTTATAACGGGGTTTTTTTTGAGGCCGGAGGGAATTTGGCAAACAGCCCACCCCCTCCCCCGGGAGGGGAAAATGGGGGAGGGTTTTCCTGCTTGTCCCCCCTTTTCGACTTCAAAAGGGGCCCCAGAAAGCTTTTTGCGGGGATTGGCGTTCGCTCCCAGATGGTAGTCTTTCCCCGGGACCGGGGTGTCTCCGGGGGGAACCTGGGAGGTTTTGAAGGCAGAGGGGGGGGAGGGCGGGGATCAGCCCATAGACAATAAGAAGGGGTGCCCCCCCCCGGGGAAATTCAAGTCCAGAATTTACAAAGAATTCGGCCCAGGGCGGGTAGCCCGGGAAACCCAAAATCGCTTGAGGGGCCGAAAAAAGTGGCAAAAGGTATGTGCCAAGGATTTGGGTTGTCCTCTACACCTGACCATTGACTGGGGGGGGGTAAGCCAAAAGAAAAGCCCCAATTTTAAAAATTTTGAAACCCTGGAGAAAAGGGGACCCCCAAAAACATGGAGACAAATTGGCCCCCAAAGGGCCCCGAGAAAAATTGCCGTGGGAGGCCTTTGAAGAGGGAAAAGATTTTTAAAAGGGGAAAGTTAGGGGGACCGAGAGGGGAAAGGCAGACCTGGAAAACGGGATGAAATGCGCCATCTTTGAAAAACGGTCTGCGACCCCCCCCAAATTTGACAGGTTTTGCCAAAGAGGGGGGAAAAGGCCCGTGATGAAGCCCCCATAACACTTGGGACCATGGGAACCCGGCAGGGCAAGGGTGCAGAAGCCAGAGGGGCCATAAACGGGGGGTTTTAAACCGGGCACAGATAATACGGGCCCTTTCAAAAATCTTTTTGTGTCCTTACCAAGTGGGGCCACCAATAGAACGAGAAAATTGCAAAAAGTGTTTTTTTTGAGCGCCGGGGAAAGCCCGGCCACCAAGGAGCAAGGGCCCCCCCACTTTAAAATCCTCCCCGGAAGCTGGACGCACGAAAGTTTTCCCCCCGAGGAGTCTGCGGGAAAGGTCCACCGGAGAAAACATGAAAAACCCGTTCGGGGGGAATAAAAAGCTGAGGCCCGGGGGTCTTCCCCGATGGTATCAGAGGCGCAGGAGAAGCACAGCCTTAAGGTTTTTTTTCTCCCGGGCCCGGGAAGGGGAATCCGGAAGTAAAAAGCGCGAGAAAAAACAGCGACCCCCTGGCTTGGCGGGGAATTCAGGCGCTGAGCGACTGAAGATCCAAAAGATTCTTGTGATCTGTAAAAATGAAAAAGGGGGTGGCAAGCCCCTTCCAAAAGGGGCCCTTTCCCCAGGGCCAGTTTAAAAGGGCTAGCAATTCCCGACCCCCTAGGGGCAAAAATTTCTTTTCCGCGGGGGAAAAGGTCTTGGAAAAAAAAACCGCAAGTGCGAGTTTCTGCCCTTGGTTTTCCCCTTTTCCGGCTTTAAACCGCCCCTCCCCACAAAACGGGAAACCACCCCCGGGGGCGAAAAAATTTTTCTGGCCCCGGGGCGAGACAGGGATTGGGGGCAGAGGAAAAAGGCCGTTTTAAGCTCCGAAAACCCTTTCCCGCCTCCTGGGGCCAGAGTCTCGGATTGGTTTTTCTTTTTGGAAAGGGGCCAAAATTTGGGTCCCCACCAGTGTGGAAAAGGGGGGAATGAACTGGGGGAAAAAAAAAGTAATTTGCAAACCCCAAAAGAAAGGGCGAAATGGCCCAAGGGTCCGACATTTTCCGAGGCCACTGAAAAAACGGCCGCTAATTTTCTCTGGGCCCATCGGTGGGCCCCTTTTAAACCAGAAAATGTACCCCTAAGAATGGAAGGCTAGCCCCAAAGAAAAAGGCTTTTTCTTTCCCAATTTGGCGTAAAAAGGTTACTGCGGGGGGCGACCAGTCCCTTCGCACATGCACCCTTTGGGCCGGGGGGAACAGGAGAAAAGATCAGAAGGGTCGTCAGGAAGAGGTTTGACCAGGAATAAGGGGGTCTCTAAAAAATATCTTAAAAAATTCCGGAAGCCCACTGGCGCTTGCACATCCAAAGGCATCACCAGGTATTCGAAGTGTCCCCCCCGGGGCTTTTTAAAAAGGCCGTTTTCCTTTTCATCCCCTTTCAGGGATTCAACGGGGTTTGGAAAGCTCCCCGCGGGCCCTAATTTGGAAAAAATTTTGGCCCCCCGGACCGGGTCGAAAAAGTTCAGAGTTTAAGGTAAGGGTATGGGTTACTTAAACGGTGACCTTTTTTAAAGACCCCTTTAGTCATGAAATGGACGAAGAACCATTTTTTTTTTCTCAACAAGAAAAAACCCGGGCCCCGCGGGGAAGGGGACTTGCAAAAAAGCCCTTCCCAAATTCCCCTTGATGAAGGCCGACTTTGGCCCGGGTTTCAGGTAGGATAGGGGGTAGACCCTGCCCCGAGGAGGATTTGGCCCAGGAAGAAGGTCAATTGGCAGTCATAGGGCCGATGGGGGCAGCGCCCTCTGCCTCTTTTTCAGAAAAACACCGCAAATCCCGGGGGAAATTCTGCTGGGGCCTGGCAGAGCCCTGGGAGATGGCTGGGGAGAAAATTCACGCCCCGGGGCGAGGTGCCCCAACCCATTGACCCCCGGAAATTTCGGCCCCCCAACGCAACCTCGCCGGTTTTTTTCCAGCCCGAGCGTAGGGGAAAGGGATTTTAGCCGGGGGGCCCCCAAGAGGTCGCCGATGAAGACCTTGGTAGCACGGGGAAGGCAATTTTCCCCCTTGTGCAAAGCCCCCACCGGGGGGAGACCGGCCGGGTTTGATGAACGGGAACGGAGCGCTCAGGATTTCCCCACAAAAGGAAGAAAACACCAAAGGTTTCCTTTCT
This sequence comes from Phyllomedusa bahiana, assembly GCA_025379985.1. Classification (NCBI taxonomy): domain Eukaryota; kingdom Metazoa; phylum Chordata; class Amphibia; order Anura; family Hylidae; genus Phyllomedusa; species Phyllomedusa bahiana. The sequence continues at coordinate 19,807 of JAODAL010021282.1, read as the reverse complement.
AGCGGACCAGCGGCAGGCGAAAACGGGCTAAAGGGGAGCTGGAAAAATTTCCCGGGAAAGACCCAAAACCCCAAACCCGGAGCCGAAACAAGGGCCACCCGTCCGTCGTGACGTCCCCCCGGCATCGTCGGGCGGGAAAAGGAAAAAATTGGAAACCTAGGGACCCCTCCTATGGGCCCTAGGTGCGAGGGGTTTCCCGCCGGGGGACGCGGGGGGGCTAACCTTTCCGGGAGAAAAACCAGGACGGGGCAAAATTTACAAACAAAGGTTTTCTCCGAATGGCGAGGGGAAACGCTCTTGGTCCCGAAAAAGGTTGACCCCGGGTCCCCCCTGAAAGGGATCCTCACTTGTGAACTGCGATATTGGCGCGGGAGCTTTTGGAAAAAAAGGGGCAAGCCGGGGCATGGGCGGGGGCAGACATTGTCCCGTTCCGGGCGAAGCATTTCCTTTTCTCCGGTGAAACGCAAAACAATTGGGGGTGGAAAAGGGAGGGTTTTGCTCGGGAGACCCGGAATGTTTAAAGCGCTATTTCCCACCTTCACCCGGCTGGACAGGCCCTTTTTAAAAAAATTTGGCGCAGAGGGCGCGTAAACCCCAGGATAACTCCGAGTCCAAGTACAAAAATTTGAAAAACATGTCACCTACGGAGAGTCCCCCCGGCAAGGCCGGATTGCTGCCTAGCGGACGATGCACCGTGAAAGGTTTTTCCTCGAAGACGCAGGGGGAAAATTCTTGGAGGAAGGCCCTGAAAGGTTTTCGGTCAGGGGTCGTTCCTGCCCCCAAGGGGTTTTTGGCCCAAAAGCCAAAAGGCCTACCCAAAAAGTGGGACCACGAAGCCACCTTTGCCCCTCCATGGGGAACTGATGGGCCAAACAACCGCGTGTAGGACACTGGGGGGATGAAACCCCTGCAAAGCTTGGGGTCCCCGCGAACTTAATGGTAGGAGAGTCGCAGTTTTGGGACCCCCCAAGCCACGGAACAGGAGGCGTGGGGGAACCCCCGGGGGAGAAGGCGGCTGCTGCAAACGGGGGGGGGAGGAGCGTCGCACCAAGTCGAACAGCTGATCCAACTGGGGGCTTTTTGGGAAATCTGCTGCGATTTCCGGGCCCACAAGGGGAAGTGGATCCGCAAAAACGGGTTAGGGGCCCTTGGGGGGATCCTTTGGGGGGGAAACTAACTTTTAAGGGGAAGCAGGTATTTGGAAACCGCGGGACCCCCCGCAACCCGATGGTGAAAGCCAAACCGGGGAGCGGAATCTAAGAAAAACCCCGGTTTTAAACCGACCCCGGGCCGCAAAGCGGGATGGACTTTCTGCGGCGGGGGAACTACCAGGCGCCCCACTGGCGTAAACTTGTTTTCCGTGGGCAGCCAAGGCAGTCTGGTTCCAAATCGTGTGCCCGTAGGCGAAGTGGGGGAAGGAAAGGAGGTCAGGACAGGCGGCGGGGTTTCCCGGGGCCCCAAGAAAGGGGTTGAAAAAAGGGTTTTAAACGGCCCCCAAAAAGACGGGAAAACAAACGGGGAACGCTTTCCTGAGGCGGGGTTAAGGCACTATGGGATCCAGAAGGAAGTGGGGGGGCCGAAACCTTATATAGGGTCAGCGGTCAGCAAAAACCAATTACGACCCCCTGGCCCTTTAAATTTCAGAGAAGAAACCGGGCGCGAAAGCACCTGGGGGGCGCGGCCACGGCACGGCACCGGCAGAGAGCCGTGAGGACACGGAGCGCGGCAGGGTAAAGTGGCCCGCCCTCGGGGGGGGGCGAGCCCGGGGCCCACGGCCCGCCTGGGGGACCGCGGCCCGCTACTGGGCCCCCGGGGCCGGGGGAGCACGGGGCAAAAAGGGGGCGCCCCACCCCGGCCCCCCTAAACTGCGGGACCCCCCCGTGACAGAAATCAATATGAAAGTGTTTTTAAAATGGGGGAAAAACTTGCACAAACACGTAACCCCCCTTTTTACTATTTCAAGGACAAAATTAAAATTTTGTTGTTTGAAACCGTAAACCAAGGGCAAAAAATCTCTGTGCCTAAAACCCGCGTCTTTTTTAAAATCTTTTTTTTGTTTGTCCCCGTTGCACCATGATGCCCTTGAAAAAAATTTAGAAGATTTTTTTCCACCCAATTTTTCCCGCGGGAACCTTCATTTTTATGAATTTTTTTGTTTGCTGGCGGGGCCCCTTTTTTCCCGGGGAGCCAAAATTCCGAGGGGCGGGGTAAAAAACTACTTACCCACTGAATTTTGATTACCATGCTCGAAGGGAAGGAGGTAGGGGATCCTTCACTTTGAAATTTTTTCTTTCCCTCGAGATAAAATAGAGAAAGATAGATATATGGGAAAAAATAGATAGATAGATAGATAGATAAATAGATGGGGAGATAGAAATAGATAGGAGAAAGATAGGGGGAAGAGGGGGAGATAATAGATGATGAAGATAGATAGAAAATAATAGATAGATAGTTTGGGGATAGATAGTTTTAGATATGGAAAAATAGATAGATAGATAGATAGATATGAATAATTAGATAGATAAATATGAAAAGATAGATATGAATAGATAATAAATAATAATAGAAAAGAAATGGGATGGATAGTTTAAAAGAGAAGAGATAATATATAATAGATAATAGGGGAAATGAAGAAGATAATAGATAAAAATAATAGATAGATAAAAGATAGGAGAAAATAGATAGATAGAAAGATAATAGATAGAAAAGATAGGGGGAATAGAAGAAGATAGGATATAGATAGGAGAAAAAAGGTTTAGATGGGAAAGATAGATAGATGGGAGATAATAGATAATAAAAATTTGGAGATAATAGATGGAAAGATAGAAAAGAAAAAAGGGGAATAAAATAATAGATAGTTTAAGTTTAGATAGGAGAAAGATAATAGATAGAGATAATAGATAGATAAAATAAAAAGATAATAATAGGAATAAAATGGGGAAAGTTTTGATAGATAATAGGGGATAATAGGAGATAAATGAGATAGATAGTAGATAATAGTAGATGGGTTTAGAAAATTTAAATGGGAATAAAAAGGAGATAGAAAAGCTAGATAGATAGGGAATAATAGTTTAGATAATGGGGGGGGGGGGGGGATATAAAATAATTAATAAAAAATATAAAAAAGATAGATATGAATAGTTTTAGATAATAATAATAGATAGGGGATGGAAAATTTAATAAAATAAAGATAGATTAAAAGGAGATGATAATAGGAGATAGAGGGGAGATAGTTTAATAATAGATAGATAATAGAAATAGAATGAATAGTTTGATAGATAGTTATAAAATTAGATAATAAATATGAAAAAATAGATATAATAATAGATAGATAGATAGATAGATAATATGGGATGGATAAAATAGAAAAAGATAAAAGATAGATAAGAGGAGATAATAGATAGGAGATAGAGAAGAGATAATTATAGATAGATAGATAGATAGATAGTTTAGGAAAAGATAGGGAAATTTGGTTAAATAAAAATAGAGAAAATGGGATAGGAGATATGTGAAAAGAAAATTTAGATAGATAGATAGATAGATAGATAGATAAAATTAAAATAGGAGATAAAATTAACAGGAGACAGATAGATAGGAATAGAAAATGGGATAGATAGAAAATAGGAGATTTGATAGATAGATAATAATGGGAGAAAGATAGATAGATAATAGAAGATAGATGATAAAATGGGTAGGAAATAGATAGATAAAAAGAATAAAATAGATAGGAATAATAGGAAAAGATGAAGGGAATAGATGGGATAGATAATAATAATAATATGAAAATTAATAGAAAAATATGAAAAGTAAAATAAGAATAGATAGTTTAAAGATTTGGGGAAATGGAAAAGATAATAGAAAGAGAAAGTTTGGATAGAAAATTTAGATAATAGATAATGATAATATAGATGATAATAATAGATAGGAAATAGTTTAGAAAAGGAATGATAGATAGATAGATAAATAGTTTAATAGTTTGATAGATTAATAAAAGGGAAGTAGTTTAAAAGGATAAAATAGAAAAATTGAAATAGATGGGAATAATAGATGGGGGGAAAATTTGTGGTTGGAAAAAGGGTCGGGGGTTGGGGGGGTGGGGATGGTGGTAATGGGGGGGGCGGTGTGGGGGTGGTTGGTTAAAAGAAAAAAAATTTGTGGTGGGGGTTGTGGGGGGGGGGGGGTGGGGTGGGGGGGGGTTGGTTTTTTGTTTTTTGCGAAATGAAGATAAGAGAAAAAAGTTTAAAGTTAATGATATTAAGAGGAAAAAAGTGGAAAAAGGGTAAAGGGGGAAATAGAAGATTATTATTAGATAAAAAAAAATAGATAAATTAAAAGTTTTTAATAGATAAAATAAATAATTAATAATAATTATAATAAATGTGAAATAAAATATAAATAAACCCAGGAGAGAAAATTAAATAATAGACTAATTTTTAAAGATAATAAAAATATAATTTTAATAAAATTATTAATAATGGATAATTAATTTGAAATTTTTAAATAAAATAATATAAGATAATAAAAATAATAGGAATTTAAAATTAATAATAATTGGGAGATAAAAAAAAGAGAAGTAAATTATATTAATATAAAATAAAAAAATAATAATATAAAATTATATTAATAAAATTAATAAAAAAATAGGAATTTATAATGGGGGAATAATGATAATTTTTAATAATAATTTTAGTTTTAAATAAATATAAAGAAAATATAATTTAAGAATAGAAGAAAAATAATATAATTTAATATTAATAATTTAAATAATTATAATAATAATTTTTTATAATAATAATTAAATTATAATTTAATAAAATAATAATTAATAAGAAATATAAAAGTAATTAATAATAATAAAATGTATAAAAAAAATTCAAGTAAGATAATAGATTAATAAAATAATAATAATTAATAAAAATGATAAATATTATAATTTAATAGAAATAAACGATAATAATTTAATTTAATTAAAGATTGTAAAAAAATTAAAAAATAATAGGAGAATATTGGAAATAAATAATAATAGATTAATAATAATAAGAAAATAATAATTTAATAATTTAAAATAGTAGTTAAATAATATAATAGATAAATTATAATAAATAATAATTTAAAAATTTAAATTATTTAATAATGTTTTTAAAAAATTAAATTTATAATAATAATAGATTTAATAAGAGAGATAAAAAAAATTTAATAAATTTTATAGAATAGATTTAAAGGAATATAATTTAATAATAAATAGTTAGATATTTAGATTAAATTGAAGAAAGTGATAGATAAAGTTAATAATATAAGGATAATTTCAAAAAATAAAGCACCAAACCCCCCATTTTGGCCCCCCCTTCCCCCCAAAACCCCAAGATTAGGCCCCAAAACCCCCTCCAAAATTTTAAAACCCCAAATTTATCACCCCCCAAAAACCAGCCCCCCCAAAAAACCAAAAACCCCCCCAAATCGTAAAAACCCAGGCCCAGAAAACCCCCCCCCCAAAAGGGCCCTTGAATAGCAAAACGATCGGTGGAAAAGACCAAAACAAATTAAAAGGGCTTTAGGAAAAAAAATAAAAAAACATAAATAAAAACAAGCCCAATAGTCCAAAAAAACCCAACATATCAGGGGAACCAAAAAAAAACAAACAAAAAAGAACTCCCCTTAAGCAAATATAAGGAAAATAACGTTTTAAATTAACAAAGGGGAACTAAAAAATTAAAATATAACATTAAATACAAAAAACCCAATAGAAAAAGTAAATGAAATAAAAAGCCCAGACCCAGAAATGAGAAAGAAACCAACCCCCCCCCCAAAAACAAATAAGAAGATAGATAAAAAATACAGAAAAAAAAATTAGATAAAAAATAAAACCCTGGTTACAACAAAACCTTTAAGATTTCTGATATAAAAAAGCCAGGTTCACATTTTAGTCACAATTTTCAAAACAGATAAAAGACGGATCGGCGCCTTTAAAGCCAGGAACGGGAAGTTTCGGGAAATTTTCCCCCCGGGCTTCGGGTGCTACAATAATCAGACACAAACTCTTTCAATATTAAACAAGCCCCCTGACTCCCCTCTGAAACCTGTCTTTTCCCAATTCCCAAAAGTCCCCCGGGCAACGGGAGAATAAAACCCCAGAGATTGCCGGCAGAGTCGGGCTGGGACGGGAAACATTTTTCCCCCTGAGCACGGCAAACCGGACTTATCCCATGGGGGGCGAAAAGCAAAAGGCGGGAAAAAAAGGGGTTTCCTTTTACACAGCAGGGACAAAATCCCCGGGCCCGGGTTTTTGCGGCCCGGTATTTTCCGGTTTTTGGGGGCCGTCCCCACGGCCGGGGGGGGACGGCTTTTCCCCGCGATGACCCCCCCCCCCTCCCATTAAACAAAAGTTCCCCGGGAAAAACCGAGGAAGTTTGTGAAAGTTAAAATGTTTTGGTCCCCGGGCCCCCCGGCGACAAAACCCCGGGGGAAAAACCCCCTGCAGGGGGGCAGGGGGGAAAAGGGGGACAGTGGGGAAAAGTGGGGGCGGGGCTGAAAGGGTTTTTTCCATAAGCACCTTTGGGCTCATTTTCGGCCAGTTTTTCGGGGGGCGGTCGAAAAAACCCAAAAACGGGGCCAAAAAAACCCGGGCCGAAAACCCGTGAAAGGGGGACATCCCCTTTAAAAGGGCAGGGAAACATAACTGTAGGGTGGGCCCCAGAATCATCTTCACTGAGGGCCCCAGGACCTAACTGCATTGGTGGACCCCCAGATTCAACTCCACTGGGGGGCCCTAGGCACCCCAGTCTGACACTAAGATAGATGGATGGGAAAAGTTAAAAATAGATGGGAATGGAAAGATAGAAAAGATAGAAAGTAGATAGGAATAGTTTAATAGAAAATAAAAAGGGAGAAAATAAAAAGGGGAAAAAAGGGAGGTAATAGATAGAAAATAAGGGGGAAAGATAGTTTGGAAAGAAATAATAGATAGTTTGGAAAAAAATAATAGAAAAGAAAAAAAGGGAGATAGATGGGAGATAGATAGATAGGAGATAATAGAAAGATAATAGATAGGAGATAGATAGAAAAGGGGATAGATAGATAGATGGGAAAAAAAAGGAGATAGATAGGAGATTAGATAGATAATAGATAGATAATAGGAGCCCCCCACCACTCACCCCCTTTAAAACCCTTGCACCCGTCCAAACCCCCAAACCTCTATACCTGAAACACCCCCAACCCGCCCACCTTTTATCCCCTTCACTTCCCCCCCCCCACCCGCCCACCTCTATCCCTCATACCCCACCGCCCCCCCTCTATACCTGCATATCCCACCAACCCCCCTTTCTATACCTGCACTTTTTCCCACCCCCCACCCCTATACCTGCCCATCCCCCCCAAACCCACCTCTATCCCCTGAAACAGTCCCCACCACCCACCTCTAAACCTGAAACACCCCCCACCCCCCCATCTCAAATACCTGAAACAGTCCCCACCACCCACCTCTAACCTGCACATCCCCCCCCCCACCCACCCCATGCCTCCACACCCCCACCACCCACCTCATACCTGCCCGGGCCCCACCCCCCACCTTTTATCCCCCTGCACAGTCCCCACCCCCCCCTTTTAACCCTGCCAGCCCCCCACCCCCCCACCTCTTTTCCCTTGCAGTGTCCCCACAGCCCCCCCCAAAAATAACGCACAGCCCCCCCACCCACCTCTATCCCCTCCAAAAGTCCCCCAAACCCCCCCCAACCTCTATCCCCCTGCACATTTCCCCCACCACCCCCCTTTCTATCCCTGCAAAACCCCCCACCGCCCACCTCACCCTGCCCAGTCCCCACCGGCCCCCCATCTATCCCTGCACATTCCTCACTTACGCAACCCGCCCCCCTACGCTTTCCCCCACTGCGGGTTTTGTGTTACCCCGGGCTACTTCCCCAAAAAAATTTTTCCCCCTTTTTTTCCCCATAGAATTTTTAATGGGCAACTGTTACAGGAGGTGGATTCTCTTCATGTCTAATGGGTATTCTCACCACACAGATCAGCTATAAATGGTAAAGACTTTTACATTGCTCTTTTTATTTTGCTTTACTTCAGACATATAGCAGGTTTTATCTCCTAGGTTACCGAACACCTCGTTCTGCTCTGACCCTGGCCGTGGGGTTTTCCCCCTTCCCCGTGTCCTTTTTCAAACCCGGACAGGACTTGCGAGGAAAATCATTAACCCTTTAAAAGGGTTTCGGAAAACGCGTAGCCTTTTAAAAAGCGTCAGGTTTTGCCCGTGACATTTAAACTTTGTATGTAAATACACAGGTAACAGTTCCTCCCGGCAGTATGCAAGTTTTTCTCTCTCACTAGGAGCTTCTTCTCCTGACAAATACAGCTCTGCAAGTTCACATTTATAGCCAGACCTCCTGTTTGGACAGTGTTATTGTGTTCTAAAAACTCCGCCACCACCAAAGGTCCTGTAACAACCACAACTAAGATATTTAAAAAGAAAATCAGGGCACTGGGTGTAAACCACTCACAGCCAACTGGAAACATACAAATAAGAAGTTGGGCCAAAACCTGAACGGAATGGGGGAAACCCGAAGCTGAAAAAATACCCCCAAACCTAACAAGGGAATGGGGGGCCCCGAAGCAAAAACCACCCACAGGCCCGAATAGGAGGAGGGCCCCAAGCTGTAGAACTGCCCAAAAGGCCCTGAATAGAAGTGGTAGCCTGAAGTGTAAACTACCCACAGCCGAACAGGAAGGAAAATTGAAGCTGTAGAACCGATGACCCCAAAAAGGAAGTGGGGGCTTGAAGCGTAGAACGCCCCCAGCCGAACAAGAAAGGGGACCGAAGCTGTAGAACTACCCACAGCCTGAAAAAGGGAAATAGGACCTAAGCGTTTGAACCACCACACCGAAAAAGGAAAATGGAGCCTGAAGCCGTAAACCCCCCCCACACCTGAGCAGAAGTGGGAGTCTGAAGCCGTTTGAACGCCCACAGCCCCGAACAGGAAATTGGGGGGCCCGAACTGGGAGAACCACCCACCAGGGCCCGAAAAAGGGAAATGGGGGGGCCCCCCCCCCCCCCCGAACTGTAGAACCACCCACAGCCTAATAGGAAGGGGGACCTGAACCGGAAACCCCCCCCCAGCCGAAAAAGGAAATAGGGGCCTGAAACAGTAATCCAGATCTGTCTGTATCCCCCCTTGAGGATAAACACTGGTCTGATTATGTAACCCAAAATTAACTCTGCTTTCAAAACTCGCATCTATAAACACAACTGCCCGGGTTTCCCCTTGCTTAAAACATCAGAAAAAAGATGCAAGTCTTCTGGGTTTCCCACAAAAGGAAATTCTGTATGGAAAAAGAATAGTGGGAGCTGGGCCCTTTAAAACCTGAAAAAGCTTTCAGGGGAATGGGGAGCTACGAGGCTGGGGTAACACTGGGGCTGCTGGGTTGCTGTTCGGGTTTCCGCTTTTAAATATCCCGGGACTGATTAATATAAAAGCATCTTATAATATTTTACCTTCGCCCTCCTTCTTTTTCACAGAGTTTAAATTTCCCGGGATCGCCAGAAATCCACTGGGGCCCTTTTGCCATTGCCCCTCACGGTCGCCCGTCGTCTCCCCAGTCCCTAAAAGGAAGGCCGTAAATTTTTTCTAGAATTTTGTTTGGGGCCCCTCCCCGAGCGCTGTTTTCCCTAACATGTTTAAGGTGACAATAAAAATTGCCTTTCCCCGCTTTAGTTCTTTTTTTTAAAAAAAGGAACAGGGCCCTGAGGAATACCCAAACCCCTTTTCTAACACCATCACAAAGCTCCATTAGGGGGAGGTCTGATCGGTGACCCCGGCACCCGGGTCAAATTTCTGTAGGAGTCAATTTTTTTGCTGAAATGGGCCTTTCCCTATCTAATGAGAGGTTCAGCTGCTGCCCTGTTCATCCCTCATGCTTTACACTGCAGCTCTGCTCCATTAGGGCGAGGCTATGATCGGTGACTCCGGCACGGCTGCACTGTCTGTAGGGGTCTATGGTAGTCTGAAATGGGCTTCTTATCTTACAATAGGCTCAGCTGCTGCCCTGCTCATCCCTCATGCTTTACACTGCAGCTCAGCTTAATTGGGACGAGGCTATGATCGGTGACTCCGGCACGGCTGCACTGTCTGTAGGGGTCTATGGTAGTCTGAAATGGGCTTCCTATCTAATGAGAGGTTCAGCTGCTGCCCTGGTCATCCCTCATGCTTTACACTGCAGCTCTGCTCCATTAGGGCGAGGCTCTGATCGGCGACTCCGGCACAGCTGCACTGTCTGTAGGAGTCTATGGTAGTCTGAAATTGGCTTCTTGTCTTACAATAGGCTCAGCTGCTGCCCTGCTCATCCCTCATGCTTTACACTGCAGCTCTGCTCCATTGGGACGAGGCTGTGATCGGTGACTCTGGCACGGCTGCACTGTCTGTAGGAGTCTATGGTAGTCTGAAATCGGCTTCTTGTCTTACAATAGGCTCAGCTGCTGCCCTGCTCATCCCTCATGCTTTACACTGCAGCTCAGCTTAATTGGGACGAGGCTATGATCGGTGACTCCGGCACAGCTGCACTGTCTGTAGGAGTCTATGGTAGTCTGAAATGGGCTTCATATCTAATGAGAGGTTCAGCTGCTGCCCTGCTCATCCCTCATGCTTTACACTGCAGCTCAGCTCTAGAGGGACACAGCTACGATCGGTGACTCCAGCTTAGCTGCACTGTGTGTTGGAGGCTGAAGAGGTCTGAACTCCACCTCACGTGTAACCATAGGGTCAGGGCTCTGATGAATTATCGTCCAATCAGCTGCGGGGGGACACGGCCTCAATGAGGGAGATCTGCTTTATAAGCTGTGATGCTCTGAGGCCACCGGATACATTTGGTGCAATATGCGGCCATTTTCCTGACGCTAAACTCTAATGACCCCGATGATGTCTGATTGGTTGTGTCCCCCCCCCCCCCCCCCCCCCCCAACCCTGCAAGTTTCTGTCCTGATACACAGCTAGCCCTTCAGGATTGTACTTTAAAAACCCCTTCACTGCCCCAGACCACCCAGGATGTTTTCTCTTGTCTTTCATACCCTATAGCACCTGGGATCTTGGTGTTAATTCCCTGATTATTTAACATTACTGGGTGATTGGCATTAACCCCTTCACTTACAATGTTTTTATTAACCACCTTACACCCCAAGGTTCTTTCTATTAACCCCTCAGTTTCTCTAGACCACCAGGGAATGTACAATTAGCCGATTCTCTACTGTACATCCCCAGGTAAGTGTAATGAATTCCTTCACTACCCTTTGCCACCCGGACTTTTGGGATAACCCTTTAATACCAACCCCCAGGATCTGGTTTTTTTTCCCCTTTACTATCCAGGACCACTAATGAGCTTGGCAGAAGCCCCTCTAGGGGGGCAGCATCATAGCAAGGACCATGAGACCCCGATTTTGCCAACCAAGATAAAAGGGACTGATCTTTGTTTCCCCAAATTTTTCCCCAGACTTTTCCCCAGCCTGGTCTTCTCCTAAGACCCCCAGCCTCCATGCGGTTCATCTCTGTGTTATGCCCTCGTTAGGCAGAACCTCATTTATAAAGATTTACATATATCCATCCACCCACTGTCCCCAAACGCCCCTGAGGGGCCCGGGGGCCTCACTCCCTCGGGGCATCACTATTTCCATCCCACCCCCTGCCCCAGGCTGCCCCTGAGGGCCCGGGATCCCCTCCCCCCCCCCCCCCCCCCCCCCACCCCACCATCCCAAAATCCCATCGGGCATCACTATATCCATCCACCCCAGTCCCCCCCGAGCTGCCCCTGAGGGGCCCGGATCCATCATCCCCTCAGGTGATCTCTATAAAACCACCCCCTGCCCCAAGCGCCCCTGAGGGCCGGGGTCCTCACTCCATGGGGCGCATCATCTATATCCACCCCGCCCCAGAGCTGCCCCTGGGGGCCCGGGGATCCATCACTCCCATCGGGCCATCATCTATATCCACCCACTCCCCCAGGCCCGCCCCTGAGGGCCCGGGAAACCATCCCCCCATCGGGCCATCATCTTATCCACCCACTCCCCAAAGCTGCCCCTGGGGCCGGGATCCATCCTCCCATCGGTGCATCATCTAATCCCACCCACCCCCCAATCCCCGGGAGGGCCCGGGACCATCACTCCCATCATGCTCATCAAATATCCAACCACTGCCCCAACTGCCCCTGAGGGCCGGGATCCATCACCCCCATCGCCCGCTCATCTATACCATCCACTCCCCAAGCTGCCCCGAGGCCCAGATCCATCACTCCCATAGGGCATCACTATATCCATCCCTCCCAAGTGCCCCTGAGGCCGGGATCCATCCCCTCCCTCAGTGCATCATCTATATCCACCCACCCATCCCCCAGAGCGTCCCTAGGCCCGGTTTCCATCACTCCCACGGGTGCATCATCTATATCCACCACTGTCCCCAGAGCTGCCCCGATCCGGGACCACCCCTGGGCCGCATCATCTTTCCACCACCCACTGCCCCAACTGCCCTGAGGGCCGGGATCCATCACTCCCATCGGGTGCATCATCTATATCCATCCACCCACTGCCCCAGAGCTGCCCCTGAGGGTCCGGGATCCCGCACTCCCATCGGGCGCATCATCTATATCCACCCACTGCCCCAGAGCTGCCCCTGAGGGTCCGGGATCCATCACTCCCATCGGGCGCATCATCTATATCCACCCACTGCCCCAGAGCTGCCGCTGAGGGCCGGGATCCATCACTCCCATCAGGGGCATCATCTATATCCATCCACTGCCCCAGAGCTGCCCCTGAGGGTCCGGGATCCATCACTCCCATCGGGTGCATCATCTATATCCACCCACTGCCCCAGAGCTGCCCCTGAGGGCCCGGGATCCATCACTCCCATCAGGTGCATCATCTATATCCATCCACCCACTGCCCCAGAGCTGTCCCTGAGGGCCCGGGATCCATCACTCCCATCGGGTGCATCATCTATATCCACCCACTGTCCCCAGAGCTGCCCCTGAGGGTCCGGGAGCCATCACTCCCATCGGGCGCATCATCTATATCCATCCACCCACTGCCCCAGAGCTGCCCCTGAGGGCCTGGGATCCATCACTCCCATCGGGCGCATCATCTATATCCATCCACCCACTGCCCCAGAGCTGTCCCTGAGGGCCCCAGGTGCATCATCTATATCCACCCACTGTCCCCAGAGCTGCCCCTGAGGGTCCGGGAGCCATTACTCCCATTGGGTGCATCATCTATATCCAGCCACTGCCCCAGAGCTGCCCCTGAGGGCCCGGGATCCATCACTCCCATCAGGTGCATCATCTATATCCACCCACTGCCCCTGAGGGCCCGGGATCCATCACTCCCATCAGGTGCATCATCTATATCCACCCCACTGCCCCAGAGCTGCCCCTGAGGGTCCGGGAGCCATCACTCCCATCAGGCGCATCATCTATATCCATCCACTGCCCCAGAGCTGCCCCTGAGGGCCCGGGATCCATCACTCCCATCGGGCGCATCATCTATATCCACCCACTGCCCCAGAGCTGCCCCTGAGGGTCCGGGAGCCATCACTCCCATCAGGTGCATCATCTATAACATATATGTGACCCCCAATAGTACAGGGCCCGCTTCTGATGCCTCTGTATCTCACCAGTGTCTGGTACGTGAAGAGTCACGGAGCCGCTGCACAGAAATCACATTCCCATTTCCTCCCGTCTGGTAATAAGCGTCTTTTATATCATACATTTGGTAATTGCTGGAGAAGAAATTGTGTAATCTCCAAGTGAAGGTCACCGAAAGCTCAGCCTCCCTGGAATGATAACCCTGAGGAATTACCAGGCCGGTGATGAGCGATCAGCAGGATTGGATGGAGACGGCCGCGCCGCACTCATTTATTATTAGCAGATCTGGAACAAGAACTCTGATGCCTTTACTTCTATATCTTCCTAATGATTGAAGCTTAGGTTTCCTGATACAGAGCTCCAAACCCCCTGCATAGACCGAGAGTTAAGTCATTGAATCTGTCTTCCTGCAGCCGCCAGTAGATGGCGCTTACCGCATACTCTACATACATTGAATGTAGTATAAGTTCTGTCCAATCTCTAAGGCTCCCTATACACCTTCAGCAAAAGGGGTATTTTTGTTAAAACTAATATTCCTAGAAAAAAAATTCTGAATTTTGGGAAATATTTTTTTTTCTTTATTTCAGCAGTCCTATGCAATTAGAATTTATACAGTCTTCCCAATGGCCGGGCAGACTGATCTCACTTTACTGCAGCTGCTGCTTATCACTATGTAGTCTCATTATACATATATGAGGTAAGGACAGATGAAATTAGACTAGACCTCAGGGCAATGACAAAAGTAATACATGTAGTATAGAATCAGCAGAGTGGACTCATATCACTTTACTGCTGCTGTGAGGGGAGGTGCTGACCTGTGTAGTCTCAGTATACATAGTAGGTAATGACATAATGGTTACTCTCTCCTTCTCTCAACAGAAAGAGATAATATTAGGTCATTGGTCAATTAAAAGATCAACACATGAAGAATAGAGACAGCAGAGTAGACTAATCTCACTTTACTGCTGCTGTGAGTGGAAGGTCTGATCTGTGTAGTCCCATTACAGATAGTAGGTAATGGCATAATGATTGCACGATTGTTCTCTAGCGGGGGGCTGTGTGAAATTCTATTGAACATGGTAGGTAATGATATAATGATTATGCTATTGTCCTATGACTATGGGATAGATAAGATTAGACTAGAACATAGAACAATAACAAGAGCAATACAAGAATCTCACTTTAATACTGTTCTGAGGGAAAAGCTGATCTGTGTATAGTCTCATTAAAGATACTAGGTAATGACATACTGACTCTGCTACTGTTCTCTGAACAGGACTAGATAAGGTTAGACTAGACCATGGGGCAAAGACAAGAGCAATGCATAAAAGAATAACTAGTTATCTAAGTTAAAAAAAAAACAAAACATTACATATTGGTAAGCAATACCCGACTGTTACATAAGAAAAACCTTGACGGTGGTGTCCCTTTAGGTCCAGATGGGGCGGAGCGCCGGCTGCTAAGATACAATCTGAAACGGATTTGGCCAGAATCTTGGACATTCATGAGCGTTGACCGGAGGTGGCCCTGCTGTATGGCGCCCTCTCTAGGTCACTGCATTATATAAGGTGGCCCTGCTGTATGGCGCCCTCTCTAGGTCACTGCATTATATAAGGTGGCCCTGCTGTATGGCGCCCTCTCTAGGTCACTGCATTATATAAGGTGGCCCTGCTGTATGGCGCCCTCTCTAGGTCACAGCTTCCATAGCGGGGGCATTATATAAGGTGACCCTACCCCTCACAGAGCGGCCCCCGCCTCTTCCCCTCGCGGTGCCCATATTATAGTGACCGCTCATCCAGTAATGGACGAATCAAACAGAGAATCAAGATCCTTGCACTTATTCCAGACGTCTTGTTGGTGAATGGGGCGATAGCTGAGGCCCCGGATTCTAATACAAGACGCCCGGTGACCAGGATCAGGCGCCGCCCAGGAGAGCACAATTATGTGGACATTAAGGAGCACAAATCTGGTAAGGTGCCCCCTCCTGCATCTGTAACATCATCTGTAACATCATTAGCTTCCGCCCGTCCTATCGCCTGCAGCGCGCAGTAAATGAGGAACGTTATCAGGGCGGCTCCATCCTGCACATAGAGACCCTGCCTGGACCATCAGGGGCACCTCCAAGTGAGTTCTGGGGACCCCATGAGAGGCCTATGGGGGGCTGAGCCTGTAACCTGCCCTCCTAAAGTCAGAGTCCACATCTCTCCTGCCCTCCTAAAGTCAGTGTCCCCCTCTAACCTGCCCTCCTAAAGTCAAAGTCCACAACTCTCCTGCCCTCCTAAAGTCAGAGTCCCCCTCCAACCTGCCCTCCTAAAGTCAGAGTCCCCCTCTCTCCTGCCCTCCTAAAGTCAGAGTCCCCCTCTAACCTGCCCTCCTAAAGTCAGAGTCCCCCTCTCTCCTGCCCTCCTAAAGTCAGAGTCCCCCTCCAACCTGCCCTCCTAAAGTCAGAGTCCCCCTCTAACCTGCCCTCCTAAAGTCAGAGTCCCCCTCCAACCTGCCCTCCTAAAGTCAGAGTCCCCCTCCAACCTGCCCTCCTAAAGTCAGAGTCCCCCTCTAACCTGCCCTCCTAAAGTCAGAGTCCCCCTCTAACCTGCCCTCCTAAAGTCAGAGTCCCCCTCTAACCTGCCCTCCTAAAGTCAGAGTCCCCCTCTCTCCTGCCCTCCAAAAAAGTCAGAGCCCCCCCTTCCCCTCCCTCCTAAAGTAAACCCCCCCCTCCAACCCTCCCCAAATAGTCAGTTCCCCCTCTCCTGCCCTCCTAAAGTCAGAGTCCCCCTCTCTCCTGCCCTCCTAAAGTCAGAGTCCCCCTGTCACCGCCCCCTAAAGCCCCGAGTCCCCCCTTCCCCCTGCCCCTAAAGCGGTCCCCCCTCTCCCTGCCCCAAAAGTCGAGTCCCCCTCTCTCCTCCCCTCCTAAAGTCAGTGTCCCCCTTACCCCCCTCTAAAGAGATCCCCCCCTTCCTGCCCCTAAAGCAAGTCCCCCCCAACCTGCCTCCTAAAGCAAGCCCCCCTCTCCTCCCCCCTAAAGTCAAAGTCCCCCTTAAAACCTGCCCCCCAAATCAAGCCCCCCTCCAACCTCCCCCCTAAAGTCAGGCCCCCCTTAAAAATCCCTCTAAAGTCAGAGTCCCCCCCCCAAACTGCCCTCCTAAAGTATGTCCCCCTCTAACCGCCCCTCTTAAAGTCAGAGTCCCCCTCCAAACTGCCCTCCTAACGTCAGAGTCCCCCCCCGCCCCCCCTAAAGCAAGTCCCCCCTAACTTCCCCCTAAAAAAAGTTCCCCCCCCAAAAACCGCCCTCCAAAAAGCAGGCCCCCCTTTTCCCTCCCCCCCTCTAAAGTCAGAGTCCCCCCTTCCCTCCTCCAAAGCACCCCCCCTTTCCCCCCTTCCAAAAACCCGGTCCCCCCCCAACCGGGCCCTCCTAAAGCAAGTCCCCCCAAATTTTTTTCCCCTCCTAAAGCAGATCCCCCTCAACCTCCCCCCAAAGTAGATCCCCTCCCCTCCCCTAAAGTCAGAGTCCCCTCCACCGCCCCCTAAAGGGGTCCCCCCTAACCCGCCCCCTAAGTCTTTTCCCTTTCCCCTCCCCCAAAAAGCCAGAGTCCCCCTTCTTCCTCCCCAAAAGTCAAGTCCCCCTTCCCCCTGCCCCCTAAAGTCAAGTCCCCCCTCTCCCCCCTCCTAAAGTCAGGTCCCCCTTAACTGCCCCCCAAAAAAGAGTCCCCCCAACCCCCCAAAAGGACCCCCTGTCACCTGCCCTCCAAAAGTCAGTCCCCCTTTCACCTGCCCTCCAAAAGGGGCCCCCCCTCCAACCTGCCCTCCAAAGCAGAGAAACCCCCTCCAAAAGCAGATCCCCCTTACCTGCCCCCCCAAAAGGGGAAGGCCCCCCTTTCCCCCTTCCCCCCCCAAAAGTCACCCCCCCCAAACCTGCCCCCCAAAAGTCGGGTCCCCCCTAACCGCCCCCAAAAAGTCGCCCCCCCTTACCTGCCCTCCTAAAGACCCCCCTCAAAACCGCCCCCAAAAGCGGTCCCCCTTCCCCTGCCCTCCTAAATCAGGCCCCCTCCCCTGCCCTCTTAAACCAGACCCCCCCCTTACCTCCCCTCCTAAAGCAGGTCCCCCTCTCCTGCCCTCAAAAGCCAAGTCCCCCTAAAACCTGCCCTCCTAAATCAGGCCCCCCTCTCCCCTCCCTCTTAAAGCCAATCCCCCCCAACCTGCTCTTTAAAGTAGAGTCCCCCTAAACCGCCTCCTAAATCGAGCCCCCCTCCCCTCCCTCCAAAATTTCAGGCCCCCCCCTCAACCGCCCTCCAAAGTAAAGGCCCCCTCAACCTGCCCTCCTAAAGTCAGGTCCCCCCACCTGCCCCCCAAAGTCAGAGCCCCCCCTTCCCGCCCTCCAAAGCAGAGTCCCCCTCCAAACCTGCCCCCTAAAGTCATGTCCCCCTTTTCCCCTGCCCTCCTAAATTCGGTCCCCCTGTACCTGCCCTCCAAAAGGGCAGACCCCCCTGCCCCCCCTCCAAAGTCGGTCCCCCTCCACCCTGCCCTCCTAAATTCAGTCCCCCTGTCACCTGCCCTCCTAAAGCAAGTTCCCCCCCCAATTTCCCCCCCAAATCAGAGTCCCCCCCTCCTGCCCTCCAAAAGTCAGGTCCCCCCCCCCTTCCCTCCAAAATCGGCCCCCTCAACCCTCCCTCCTAAAGTCGGGTCCCCCCCAATGCCCCCTAAAGTAAAGCCCCTCCAACTGCCCCCTAAATTTAAGTCCCCCCCCCAAACCCTGCCTCCTAAAGTCAGAGCCCCCCCTCCAACCTGCCCTCTTAAAGGGAGCCCCTTAAGCCCTTTTAAAAGCAGAGTCCCCCTTTCCCTCCCCCCCTTTAAACCAGGTCCCCCTCTTCCGCCCCTAAAGTCGAGCCCCCTTAACCTCCCCCAAAAAGTAGTCCCCCTCTCCTGCCCCCTAAAGTCAAGTCCCCCTCAAACCTGCCCTCCAAAAAAAGAGTCCCCTCCAACCCGCCCCCCTAAAGAGTTCCCCCCCAACCTCCCTCCAAAGTCGAGCCCCCTTCACCTGCCCTCCTAAAGCCCCCGAATTCCCCTCCAAATGGCCCCTCCAAAAGCAGGTCCCCCTTTAAACCCCTGCCCCCCAAAGTCGAGCCCCCCTTCCCTCCTCAAAAGGGAGCCCCCTCCCCTGCCCCCTAAAGTCAGCCCCCTCTAACCCTCCCCCTAAAGTCGGGTTTTCCCCCTCCAACCTCCCTCCTAAAATCAGATCCCCCCTAACCCCCTCCTAAAGAAGGTCCCCCCTCAAACTGCCCTCCTAAAGCAGGTCCCCCCCAAACCCTTTCCCCCAAAAAGTAAAGTCCCCCCTCCTCCCCCCTAAAGCAGGTCCCCCTCTAACCTGCCCTCCAAAAAGTCGAGCCCCCTCTCTCCTGCCTCCTAAAGTCAAGTCCCCCCTCCCTGCCCTCCTAAAGTCAAGTCCCCCTCAACCGCCCTCCAAAGTCAGAGTCCCCCTCTAACCTCCCTCCTAAAGCAGGTCCCCTCCCTCTTCCCCCCCTAAAGCAGGCCCCCCCAAACCTGCCCTCCTAAAGTCAGGTCCCCCCCAACCTGCCCTCCTAAAGTCAAGTCCCCTGTCACCTGCCCTCCTAAAAAGCCCCCCCCTTGCCTCCAAAAATAAAGTCCCCCTCAACCGCCCTCCTAAAAGGTCCCCTTAAAACCTGCCCTCCCTAAAGAAAGGTCCCCAACCCCTGCCCTCCTAAAGTCGGGTCCCCCCCCAAAACGCCCTCCAAAGTCAGGTCCCCCCCCAACCTCCCCTTTAAAGTCAGGCCCCCCCTTACTCCCCCTAAATCAAAGCCCCCCTCTCCCCCCCCTCCAAAAGTCAGACCCCCCTCTTCCTGCCCTCCAAAAAGTCAAACCCCAAAAACCCCTGCCCTCCAAAGCGAGTCCCCCTCCCCTGCCCCCTAAATCAGAGCCCCCTTCCTCCCCTAAAGCAATCCCCTCTAACCTGCCCCTAAAGTCGGTCCCCTTCACCTCCCCCAAAAAGTCAAGTCCCCCCCCTGCCCCTAAAGTAGGCCCCCCTTAACCTTTCTAAAGTCGGGTTCCCCTCAACCTGCCTCTAAATTTCAGAGTCCCCCCCCCAATTTTTCCCTCCTAAAGTCAATCCCCCTCTCTCTCCCCCAAAAATAGAGTCCCCCCTCCTCCCCTCCTAAAGTCAGGGGCCCCCCCC